>JAODAL010004642.1:0-153534 GCA_025379985.1 Phyllomedusa bahiana
GTACATTTCTTTAAGTATATATTTTTTTTTTACACTTACTCACAAAAAGTTAGGATATTGGTTTTGGAAATTTCGGTAAACATAAAATTTTTTAAAGCATCTGTTTGATCCTAAAACATCAAAAATGTAGGGGATCAATTTTAAATTTGGGGATTTAAACAGTCCCCTCATCCTGCTGTTCAATTTGACATCATGAGCCCAAGACAACCCTTCTTTTGATAACAGTACCTCTCCTTTGCCGGCTTAAAGCAATGGAAGTGATCATGTTAGAGTGTCAGGTGTATCAGCGGTTGTATCAGAGTACAAAGGTGGAAGAGTCACAGAAAGAAAAAAAAGTGGACGTCTTTGGCTCCATCAAAAAAGAGGGCCCGTTTTTGTAATCTTCCCTGGGGAAAAAAAAAACCCGAATGATCCAGGCACGTTTAAGGGGAGGAGAGAAAAAACAAGGTCCGTCAGACCATTCCTACCTTTTAATCAGCAGGGTCGCGTATACAGATGGCAGGGCCCTGCCGGCACTGCTTCGCGTGCATGGGCCCTCCTTGACTTTTTCGATTTTGGCACCATAAAATGTTTATAATAAAGAGTCATCATCATTGCCTTTCTGTGACTTTTCCATCTCTCACCCTTGTTGCAACTCTGTGACCCCTGAAAAAATTAAGTCAGGGCCACCCCTCTGAAAACCCCCGCTTGAACCCTCGCAATTTTGGGGGTACTGTTGATCAATTGCAAGGTATTATCTTGGTCTCATTATGTCAAATTGATCCCCTAAATTTCTTGGGCGATTCAGGGATCAAACACCTGTTGGGAATTTTGCCATTAAGCTCCTTGTTAGAGATCAGCAAGTTGTGCAAAAACTACTGAAGCATTGAACAGTTGGACATGTGTGTTTAAAAGTTAAGAGATGGGCTCATTTAGTTCATTTAAAAAAATTTCAAGAAATGTTATGTTAATCCTGAAATTTCAACCAAAAGCCAAATATCACTAATTTTTAGTAGTGTAAGAAACCAGTAGAAGTTGAAGTGGTTGTCCCGATACATTCTTTAATATTTTTAGATTATTGCTGCACTTTTAATATAAAAAGAAAACTTTTACTCACTTCTCCACTTAAAGGGGTTTTGCCAGGACATGCCTTATCTGCTAAGAATCAAATGTAAAGCCATTATGAGCTAAGAGAGAGAGAGAGAGAGGGGACACAGCCAGAGCACAGAGCCGTGTATAAGGGATCGTGTGAAATGTTCACTTAAATAATCAAACTACAACTAGTGGATTCTGTATACAAAAGACAACCCCTTTTCTCCACCGCAGCTTGAAAGCTTCTTCATGTTCCCAGTCATCAGATAAAGCAGGGATCTAGTCAGATAATCACACTACAACTAGTGGCCTCTGTATACAAAAGACAACATATTTCGACCCGGTGCCTTGAAAGCTACTTTAGCTCCCTTTCATCCGATAAGTAGTGTGCTCTGCGCAAGTTGCCAGCAGCTCTTGTCAGGTCGTATCTAATAGAAGCTTTTAAGTAACTAAAGGCAAGTAAGGCAGCCTGTAGCTCTCTCAGACTGCAATTTTTGTAATCACATATATTTAGAAAAGTGATTAAATACCTATTTTGGAGGATCCCACATCAACATTACATAGTGGAAAAACCCCTTTAACTTGGATCCAGGGCTACGCCATCCTCCCTTTCTGTTGTTCCTTCTCCAAATTGGACGTCACCATTACAGTCGCTGATTGGCTACAATGATCACATGCCATTGGCTGAATCACTGTTTGGAACGCTTACTTTGGAAGAAAGAAAACAAGAGTGAGCAAATTGTTTTTCATTTTAAAAGGGCAGCAGTAAAAAATTAAAAAATTTAACCAGACAATCCCTTTAAGTTTTAGGGTATGTTCACACGGGGTAATTTTGCCGCGTATTTGAGCTCTAATACGGGCGAGATGCGCGCCGAAATTAAAGTAATCCATATTTTCATATAGAACTATGGATTAAACCTCCTCTCCCCGCTCTTTTACAATACAATGGTATTGTAGGCGCGGGGAGATAAGTGACTTGTCAACTACTTCCGGCGAATATGTGCAGCAAGCAATGAATGTCAATGGGTCCAATGCCGCCAAACCTCCCTCCCCCTCCCCCTTATCAGTGTAAGCTCCAGAAAGACACAATGGACTGCGGCGTGTACCGTACATGCCGCAATACATCATGTGAACATACCCTTAGTCTTTTTTTGAGCTGTGATATGTATGTGAGACCGTAATGGTATTGCTTTTAAGGGATATTAGTGCAACTATTAGAGCATATAGAATACTCACCTATAAAACATAAATGTGGATAGAAATTATAGGGGGGCACTTTTTACTACATTGCTCATAATTTTTTTTTAGTTTAGCTTGTTTTCCTATGTAAAAATTGAATTTCACAAATTTACAGACTTGTATCTGAGCACAGTCAGTACCTTGAACCTTGTATATTAACCTCAGGTATCTGGAACTCTGAGTAAATTTATTATGAAGAAGGTGACTGCAATTCCTCAAAATGTAATAACAGTGGAAATATAATTATTCCAAATAATAGATTCCTTTTCTCATAGTTTAAGAGCGTCACATGGTGATAGCTGACTAAGGGTTTAATTGTCTGGGTACTATACAATGAAGTGACCATAAAGTAGACTGCGGAAAATGAATATAGTCTCCATTAATGTAAATCAGTCTCTCCTGTCTTGTCTCCTCATTGTCACCTCTGCTAAGATCATTCAGTGAATTTTAATGTACATCGCAGTAGGTGAAATTAAACACATGCACTGTTTGAAGACCCTATTGAGATTGCATTTTCTAGAACACGGGAGTTACGGATTAATCTCCATTAATAGCTGCTATGCTGTGTGGAAGACTCAAAAAGCTTCACTTTCATGTACAAAAGGCACTTTTCTCTGACTTAGCATTGCCCAGTTCAGGGAAATATTCATACAGGGATAGAAGTTATTTACAGCAACAATTTGAAAGGATTATAGGCATTTGAGCCTTTTTCCTTTTTTTTATTCAGTCTGGTTAGTCCATGATAATGTTAGAGGGAATTTACTGCAAGAAAATATTTCTGTTTATATGACACTGGCGGTAACATTTCGCCAGGAGATGTTTACACCAAATCCCAACTATTCTTTCTTCTTTGTCAGTGGTATTCTACATCTTCTTGCTTTTCAATTTTTCAGGAGCACGTTGTTGACATTTCTTTTGTTCCCTTCTTGATATAATACACTGTTTTGCAATAAGCACAGAGGTTGCTGACCTGCAGGTTGCCTGTTGAGACCATTGGGTGACCTATTTAATTCTATGTCTTTTGATGCAAGGCTGCTAAACTCACGGCTTGTGAACATTCAATAACCTTCGTATTTTTTCTACAGGAAGCCTGGGAACTCAAGTCTAGATTTTTTTTAGGATAATTACATTTTAGTTTAATGCTATATGTGAGACAAAAGCCATTCTCAGAACTGCAGACATTTTATTAGACACAAGCAGAATTATTTCACACAGGTCTATTTCTTTTAACGTTTGTTGTTTGTGTGTGTGGCTTAAAACTTTATTCGCTACTGGTCAGTCTGGAGATGGACTTAGGTCTGCTGGGGAGTCTCTGCTGCTTGTCTGTCTCGCAGAGACTGCAGTTATGCCTCAGTCTGCTGGGGAGTGTAAGCAGTTTGCTGTTAGCTGTGAAGCATCTGGTCAGCCTGGAGATAGGCATAAGTCTTCTAGGGAGTCTCTGCTGCTCATGTATATCGCTGAGACTATGGTTGTGCCTTAGTCTGCTGGGGAGTTTCAGCGCCTTGATGTTGGCTGTGAAGCATCTGGTCAGCCTGAAGACAGGCATGGGTCTGCTGGGGTCTCTGCTGCTGGTCTGTCTCGCTAAAACTATGGTTGTGCCTTAGTCTGCTGGGGAGTTTCAGCGCCTTGATGTTGGCTGTGAAGCATCTGGTCAGCCTGAAGACAGGAATGGTGTTGCTGGGGAGTCTCTGCTGCTGTCTGTCTCGCTAAAACTATGGTTGTGCCTTAGTCTGCTGGGGAGTTTCAGCGCCTTGATGTTGGCTGTGAAGCATCTGGTCAGCCTGAAGACAGGCATGGGTCTGCTGGGGAGTCTCTGCTGCTGGTCTGTCTCGCTAAAACTATGGTTGTGCCTTAGTCTGCTGGGGAGTTTCAGCAGCTCAATGTTGGCTGTGAAGTATCTGGTCAGCCTGGAGACTGGCTTTGGTCTTCTGGGGAGTCTCTGCTGCTCACCTGTCTCACTGAGACTGCAGTTATGCCTCAGTCTGCTGGGGAATTTAAGCAGCTGTGAAGCATCTGGTCAGCCTGCAGACGGGGGTGGGTCTGCTGAAAGTATTCAGTAGCTCATCAGTCACACTGTGGCCATGCCTCAGTCTGCCACAGAGTTTCAGAAGCCAGATGCTGGCTGTGACACATCTATTACATTTAACTATTTATTGTTTGTAGTTAAAATCTTTATTTGCTACTGGTCTACAGGCTTGGGTCTATTCAGGGGGTATCTGCTGCTCATCTGTCTTGCTGAAACTGCAGTCATGGGTCAATCTGCTGGGGAGTTTCAGCAGTTCAGTGTTGGCTGTGAAGCATCTGGTCAGCCTGCAGACAGGCTTGGTTCTGCTCTAGGATTTCCGTAGCTTGGGCAGCAACCAATTTCTGTAGCTTGGGCAGCAGCCATGTGTTTTGCCATAGAAGTCTTTTGTCCAAGAGCCAATCTTTTTGTAGGCATGATAAGTTTCAAAGGGTTTCATTTGTGGGAATGCTTAAATTCAGTATAATTACAGTCCGTTTAATGTAAATTATGATTTTTTGAAAATATTTTGACAACAGTAGGTCCTAAAGAGCTGAAACTCAGTTTAAGGTCTGGTTCGCATCTGCCCTGGATGTTCAGTTCAGAACCTTTGTCACAGAGGTGAAAAACCGCCCCCATGGGATCTATTCACTACAGACACCTGCAGCGCACGATGAACCCTATTAATTATAATGAGCCCGTTGGGTTTCCGCTACGATGTCCATAGTTAAGATGGAAAAAATAGTGCAGTCTATGGAAATTTATAGAGTCCCAATGAGTGCTGTATACATGTATGAATCTGCCCACTTCCTGCTTCCTGAAGGGGCTCGGTAACTACAAGAGATCTTGGGTTTTATCAGAACCAGATCAGTTCTGTAGTGACTTGAAGGAATATATTACCCCTGTAACTGAGAAATCAGAAACAAAAAGTGGTAAAATTCCCCCCAAAGGTCTTTTTCTGGCCTTCAATAAACCACAGAACACAACGTTATTTTGTTCTTAGTTTTTTTCCAACATGCATATATTTAGCCTTTTACGTAGGGTCCTCTTCATATTTTTACTATTACCAATAAACTACACACGTAGGCTATATTTTCAATGCTTAAATTCTTGATTCTTTATATATTTTTATCAATGCACACACTTGTTGTCACTGTACATATTCTTTACGATTTATCACGAAAAGAACCTGGAAGCATGTCAACACAATCTTCATCCTTAGAAGATTTTCATGCGAAATTGTTTCAAATGTCCATGGAGCTGAAAAGAAGCTTAAAGGGGTTTTCTTGCTACAAAGATTATATCTGTAATGTTCAGCCCTGTTGGGACATGCCCCCTGCATGGGACATGCCCCCTATGCTGTGATTGGCTGCTGCCTGCACTCTTTTCCCTAGAGCTGTGTAAAATGAAAGCGAAAATTGCTGCTGTCTGTGCATGTGTTCTCATTGTCTTTCATTGCACCCTGATCTGTGTAATAATGGATGCTGAGCTCCTCTATACTCCTCTCCTAGTGATAGTTCTATGTGAAGGATCTGGGCAATCACTGAGTCTCTAGCTGCTAGATTCATTCTCCCCCCATATAACACAGCCTCATACTCAGAGAGGATGTCACAGCTCTGCAAACCTCCTGCAATGGTCAGTTCTCATGCCTGCAGAGCTGTCACCTCCCTCCTCAAGCTCCTTGTAACCAGAACACCTATATTGGTGTAAGCAGTTATGCATACAGATTGACCCAGGGGCATTGCTAGGGTCTTAAAACATCCAGGGCCTGAAAACTTTGTATTAAGTTTTACTCAGTAGGGCTGGGTTCAAACAGCATTTGTCACACCACATTGTGAACTGCATGTATTTTTACAGAGAAAAAACATATGTTCCTGTCACTAATTTTATGCATATTGTGTCACATAGATCCTGTCCATCACCTCAGCAGTCACTGTACAATGAAAATCAGCCCTGACAAATTTGCTTTTTCAAAATCGCTCACCTACGTATGACAGTGTAATACCTTATAAATAACAGTCACCAAAAAATACACCTATACATGGAGCAAATACACCAGATGAATTTACAAAAAAAACTCCAACAATACCAAAACCCAAATCTATTACTACTTAAGGATCAAACAATACTGCCAGAGCATGACCAAACACGACAACCACATATATATATATATATATTAATATATATATATATATATTATATATATATATATATATATATATATATATATATATTTATTAATTAATGCCATACAGTGACCATATAGTGGTAAAAACTAGTTGTATGTAGGCGCTCTGCAGAAATATAAGTGATTATGTCATACCCTGTGAGTGATGATAATGATGTTGCCGTGCTGGAGGGTGTTGCTGGGTGTTATAGTGCAACTTTGGAGCTCACCTTCTGCAACCTTCCTGTCACGGTGGGGTCCGAGGGTGATGAAGCCTTTTCTCCTCTCAGCATATACACAATGAACTTCTTTAAAATAAAATGTCTTTACACAATAATGGTGAAAAGATGAAATTTTTCTGAAGGGATTAATTTTATACATTTTGATACAGGTATATAAAAGGGCTTCCCGTAAATGCAGGCTTGATCAGACTCCTTAGATTCAGAGAGGGTGTTACCCCTGGATTACTATGGATTTGGCCTTAGGGAGATAGACAAAATGAAGTAGACAGACCTGCTCCAGGACGGTTACAGCCTTTATAAGGTGCGTGGAAAGGTTACATGAAGTTACTTGAATAAACTTGAGAGAAGATGACGTTGTAAGCACTCACTGACAAGCAGGAGGGATACACTGACTTGTAAGCCAGGAAGACATGGACGGTGAATGGGAGACCCTCTAACACTTCACCAATCCGACAGCAGGCACTACTAAATACAAAAGAAGTCCTACTGAGACAATGATGAAAATATCCAATCCTTAAAGCTGCCTGGGAACAGGTTAGAGGAAATTAACCCCAGGCCTGACAGGATTTCTGAGGTGATGCAGGAAGGTTAGATGTGACTCTGGCCAAACCAGACTACAAACTGACCAACTGTCAGAACCCGCACAGCCTCTTGGGTAGAGGGTGGGCGGAGCCAGCTTTCCCCTGCCAATCACTAGAGACTGATGGGTTGCAGGGAGGAGCTCTGATCAAGCTCAACACTTGTTTTAACAGACATATGAATTGACCAATCAATATCTCCTAGTGGGGTTTCTATGGAACCTGTAACAACACCTTCACCACTAGAGGTCAATACACACCCGAATATCACACAAAAAGAAATACAGAAATACATTGCTCATTAAAAATACTACAAAAGAGGGTTAAACTAGATATAAACAAATTTGGCCCTAATACACATAGTCCAGGGTTGCTAATGGTAATAACACACCTCCTGAGGCCTGACAAATACTGGACTGAGCCGTTACATGCTCCCCCTCTAAGAATTAGCCGACCTCGGTAACCTTTGGCAGGCGGAGGGTTACTTAAAGAAGAAAACCATATATTTAAGCATATATAACAGAATAATTAAATAACAATATAACATTTATATGTAGAACCGGGTTTGATTGCCACTAAGGAAGAGTCTCTGTACTGCAAAAGTATCTATTGTCCATGTAAGGCTCTGGGATAGGGCAAAAGCATATATGAAATATAAAGTTAAAACATTTGCAAAAACATATCACAACTACTAACTAGCTATCCAAGTAATACATAAAATATATGCAAAGAATATAGAATATTTATTATAGTAATTTTTAATCCCGGTAGCGGGGAGGTAGTATTCCTTTGTTGGAACGCTTAGAACGCCTCAGCATTTGGGTTCCTCTTTTTCTTCTTGCACTTGTGTTGAGATGCTGGTTCTGGCATAGGGGATGAAACAGGACTGAAACTGGAACTGCACTGGTGCTGGTACATGTAGTGGGGATGATACTGGCATTGGTACACACTGGTAGCATCCAGGAATTAGAAATGACGGGTTCCTGATGTCTTCTTCTACAGAAGGTTGACTTGGGGTAATAGGCACAGGAACTGGAGTAAAGACTGGAACAGGGGGGAGTTGAAGGGGGAGTTAGAAAGGAGATCTCCTTTGTAAAATGGTTTTATCCTGTTTCTATGGACGGTTTGGGGCCTTTTCCCGGTTCTGAACCTCATAACATCAGATTCTGGATAGGAACAGGGGTTATTGTGTACTGCTCTTGCTCCACAATACGTCAAGTTTTCAGAACGATGAAAGCTTTTTCAGCCAAAATTTAGTTCCCACCTTTTCCATGGTGTGGCATTAGCACGTTGATTGTAGTGATGTTCTTGTCTCTGAGGCTTCAACTATCCGACGATCCACAATTTCCTTTGCTTCTTGAATACGTCTCTAGTGTTCTGTTACCCAGTCAGCATTAGGTAATGGATTAATGGAGACAGGGACTTGAATTCCACTGTTACCCAGTCAGCATTAGGCAATAGATTAGTGGAGTCAGGGACTTGAATTCCAAGAGCTCTTGTCGGCCAAACATGAGATAATAGGGTGAGTAACCCGTAGAACAGTGCGTAGTATTATTATAGATTTCCACCAGTTCATCTAAGATTTTTGGCCACTCGCTTTCTTGAAATTGAGGCGGTAACGCAACATGTTAATAAAGACTTGGGTTTAAACTTTTCGTCTAAGCCATTGCCCTTTTGATGGTATGCAGTTGTACGCAGTTTCCTTGCCCCTTGTTTAAAGTTGCAAAGCTCTTGAAACAGCTGAGACTCGAAAGCAGGTCCACAGTCAGACAACACTGCTATTGGACATCCATAATGTTTGACATATTCACGGTAGAAGGCGATGGCAGTTGTTTTGGCTGTTAAATCTTTAACTGGTACTACAACAACCCATTTGGAGTAACAATCCACCATTGTCAACGCATTGGTGTATCCGGATCTGGTAGGAGCCAACTTCACGTGGTCCAGGACAACCAACTCATTAGGTTTGTGAGAGGTGATAGGATGCAGAGGAGCTCGGGCTTCTTTTTTGCTGGCCTTGGTCAGATTGCATGCTGGACACTCACTACACCAATTCTCTATATCTGTTCGCATTCCAATCCAATAAAACCTCTGTCTGATAGTGGCTTCTGTTATGTGTACCCCACAATGGCCAGACTGGTTATGGTAGGCATCCAAGACAATTTTGGCATCCCTCCTGGGAATCAGAATCTGATGGAGTCTTTCTCCTGAGACAGGGTATTCCTGAGGATCAAACCTTTGTGGATGAACAGTCTCTTTCTTTGTCTCCATAGGCGTCTCAACTCAACATCAGGATGCTGTTTTCTCAGCCATATAGGAATTCTTCCTGGTGTCAGATAATCAAAAATCTCTCCCAAGACACGAGATTCACTTTGAATGGTTTTCCATCTGGAAGACTCTTGTAAGGGATCTGACTTTTGTTGAGAAGCTTCATCAGCCTGAGTAGCGGCAACAGCACACTGCGTGGCGAACCTCTGGTAGAATAGTGGCATTTCAACATCTTCCCATTCATCCTCTTCTGGAGGTTCTTCACCTGTAGGCAGACATGATAAGATATCAGCATTAACGTTGGTTTTCCCACTTCGGTACTTTATATCAAAGTTGAAGTTTACAAGTCTTGAGGCCCGACGTTGCTCGAGTGCACCTAACCGTACAGAATTGAGATGGGCTAGTGGATTGTTATCCGTGTACACTGTGAAGGGAGTTGCTGCAAGATAGTCCTTGAATTTTTCTGTAACAGCCCATACTAAAGCAAAAAGCTCCAACTTGAATGAACTATAAATACCAACAACAGCCTTATGGAAAAATCAATGTTTATTACACCAAATAATACAAAACAATAACAGTGAAACAATAAAAACCTAACAAAAAAATAAAATATACACAAACCACCCAACAGAAAAAGGCTACTACTCTCCACCATCTATGAGTAAATAAGCTGAAGAAAATACATTTAGGCAAAGAAGTACAAGCATATAAGAACTAATGCAATATAAAACATACTTAGACAACCAGCCACCCACGTGTGGCGAGGAGCCAAACCCCGACGCACGTTTCGCTCAAACGCTTCCTCAAGGGGGAATAACACAGATGGGAACACGTATACATATATATAGAAACTTTGGTCCAATCACATCACAGAATGGATGACAGGCATATAAATGAACAAATGAGTATAGATCACATGACCTTATGCTAATACCTCATGACATCATACAAATTAACATATCACATGCCACTATACAAATCACATGACACAACACAAATTAACATATCACATGACACAACATACTATAAAGATACAATGATATAAAGGAGATCATACACCACAAACCATATACCCAAAAAATGATATACCCAAAAAATGAATGAATAAATAAATCGGAATCGGAAGTATATATGGAGATATCACATGTATAGAGATGCGGGAGAGTCGCGTATATCGGAACCGGAAGTCATGCAGGCGCCATCTTAGAATACCCACATGCGGCCCTGAACATCCTAACCGGAGGCCGGAAACCCAACCTAGACACACTTTCCCTAAATAACACTGCTGCGGGATTCCACTGGACTACACATATCCGTCGAATGCGCAAATATTGTCCCACAGGTATGTTATGTATCAAATTTTTAGGATGAAATGAATCCGCATGGAGAAAGGAATTTGTTGAAGTCTTCTTCCTGAATAAGTCATACTGAATAAATCCATGTTCATCCACCTGAAATTGAACATCCAAAAAATCCATTGTGTCACGTCCATATTTAAAAGTAAGTTTCACATTAATGTCATTTGAATTCAGCAAGTGTATGAAACTTTGTAGGTCCTCTACACTTCCTTGCCATATAAACAAAATGTCGTCGATGTATCTGATCCAAAGTTGCACTTTCTCAATCAAATTTACAGGATCTGTACAGAAGATACATCTTTCCCAAAAACCTAAAAATAAATTGGCATACGAGGGAGCACAGGCTGCCCCCATCGCTGAAGCTGCAAATAAATAGTTTCACGAGAAATAAAAAAATTGTGTTTCAAAACAAAATCCAAAAGTTCAATAATCAAATCACGTAAATCTTTGTTGACATCGGACATGTATAGAAAGCTCCTACATGCTGAAATCCCATCACTGTGTCGAATGGACGTGTACAAAGACTCCACATCAGCTGTTACAATAATCATGTCATCCCCTAGCTGAACATGTTCCATTTTTCGCAACACCTCATTGGTATCTTTAATATATGATGGTAGTGTTTCAACTAGTGGGTGTAAAAAGTGCTCTATAAATTTACAAATAGGTTCACACACGCTACCTTGACTTGAGACTATGGGTCTTCCTGGAGGAAAATGTCATATCCTTGGACCTTACAACAAGTAAAGTTAGAAATTTTGTTTTTACAATCAAATAAATCTGTGTCTCAGAATGAACCTTTAATTTGGGGGGGGTGACACTTAAATTTTTTGGTTGTTTTTTTGTTTGTTTAGTGGGTTTTTTTTTGTTTTGGGGGAAAGTAAAAAAACCCCCTTTACTAAGGGGTTTTTTAACCAATCTTCATTTTTTTAATTCTTCAAAGCACATTGTTCTTTTGTACATTATCCACATAGTGTAATTTAATTTTCTTAAATTCATCCGTGACAAGTTTACAAATAAATCAAAGTGTGGAAAAAAAGAAAACGTGGGGAAATTTTTTAGAAAAAACACAGATTTAGGAAAATTACCAGATCATCACTGGCTTCTTCATCCATTAAAAATTTTAATGTAAAAAGCTTCTTTTTCTTTCGTGGGAAAAACCACATTCCTTTCCATGCAATCTTTTTAGGGGCCAATTTCGTCAAATAAAGTAGGGCATTCCCCTGCTGAAATAAATTAAAATGGGGCTGGGGACAAAATAACCCAAAAACAACACTTCATTTTGGTGTTTTTAAAACCTTTTTCGACAAGTATAAAAACCCCAAATTGGGCCCCCTCATTTTTTTTCAATACCTCTTAGGCGCAGTACTTTTTGACGGTCCTTTTCTCTTTTAAAATTTTCGGGGACCCCTGTCACCATAAAAGATTGTGGTTGATGATCGCCACCTAACCACCTTATGACAAGATTAACCTTACCTATCCTTATACCCCTTTTGCCCTTTTTTAATTTCCCCTCTGAAAAAACAAGAATTCTTAAATTTTCGTTTTCACATCTTTTATCTCTTTTTTTTTCCCACTTTTCGATTTTTTTTCAATTTCTTTATAAAAGATCAAAATCCACTTTCGCCCTATTACCCAATAAATTTACTTTTTGTGTCCCCTGTTTTTCACTCCTCCAAAAATTTCCCCCTTATGTCAATAATTAATTGCTAAGGGGAACACATAGCACCTAAAATTTTTATTAAAATTTTTTTATATATTAAAAACAAATGAGCACATGAAATTTTTTTTTTCACGTATTTTTCACATGGGCAATATTTTTATTTATTTTTTCCAATTTCTTATTTTTATGTAAAATTATTTATAGTTTATAACACAGCAGTAAACATATATTTTTTTTTATAAACTTTGTAACTTTTTATATATATATAAATCAAAATTTATCAAAAAAAAGTTATTCACATTGTATATTTTTTTTTTAGATAGATTTTATATTTCTTTTTGGGGGAAAAATATTTTTTTTTAACTCTTGTAGGTGGTTTTAATCTTTTATATCTAATTCTTTTTCTTATACACCCTTTATCACTGCGACCCCCTCCCCACTCACGACTTTCCTTTCACTTTTTGGGTTTTTTTTTTTTTTTTAAAGTTTAAACTTAGCCTTTCCAGTGGGATCCCGCTGCAAATTTTTTTTAAAATGGTCATTGGGTTTCCGGCCCCCTTAAATTCAGGGCCCCTGTGGGGATTCAAATGGGGCCTGCATACTTCCCGGTTTCCAAAAAATACGCACTCTCCCCCACTCTATAAATTGATATCTCCAAATATATTCCATTCCCATTTTTTTATTTATTCTTTTTTGGGGATATCATTTTTTGGGGATATTTTTTTTGTATATCCCTTTAACATTTTATCCCCTTTTAGTATTTGTTCATTGGTTATATTTTTTGGTCATGTATTTTTATAGGGGATTGATATGTTAATTTGTATATGTCATAGGGATTTTGTATAAAGGGCATTATCTATACTCATTTTTCATTTATATGCCCTTTATCCTTTCTGTGATGTGATTGAACCAAAGTTTCTATATTATTAAAACGTGTTCCCCTTGTTATTCCCCCTGGGGGAAGCGTTTGAGCAAACTGGGCGGGGTTTGGGTCCTCTCCCCACGGGGTCTGGTTCTAAGTAGTTTTATTATTAATTTTCTTATATCTGTACTTCTTTTCCAAAAAAAATTTCCTTTACTTATTTTCTCAAAATGTAATATACCTTTTTTTTTGTTGGTATTTTTTGGGATATTTTATTTTTTGTTTGGTTTTTTTTTTTTCACTTTATTGTTTTTTATTATTTGGGGTAATAAAGATTGATTTTTCCATAAGGTTGTTTTGGTATTTGTTTGTTATTTACCTTATGGTTTCAATATTGGTTGCCCGGTTTTTTGTAGGCTTATTGAATGAACTATAATTATTATCATTCTTTTCAGCTCCTCGCAAGCTTCGGCTAGCATATGCGATGACCCATTCACGGTCATCTTGTACCTGTGACAGAACAGTTCCTAGGCCTTGAAAACTGGCGTCTGTATATAGACGGAATGGATGCTTGTAATCCGGATAGGCCAGAATTGGAGGTGACGTCAATAGGGTCTTGAGAGTCTGGAAGGCATTCTCTTGGCGGTCGGACCATCTGATAGGCAGCTTTCTATTATAACTCTCTCTTGGGCAACCACACAGTAGTTCTGTAAGCGGTTCAGCTTCTTGTGCAAAATGTGGGATAAAGCGGTGGTAATAGCCGGCAAAACCCAGGAAGCTTCGGATCTCTTTCACTGTTCTGGCAGTTTCCCAATTCTTGACTGCAGAGATTTTCTCTGGATCTGGCTGGATCCCGGCAGCACTAACAATGTGGCCTAGGTAGTTCACTTGTGGCTTAAGCAAGTGGTATTTGGATGGTTTTATCTTCAAGCCATGCTCTATGAGTACTTGGAATACTTCAGCCAAGTGATGGAGATGTTCCTCATAAGTACGAGAGTACACGATGACGTCATCTAGGTATAGAAGAACACTTTGAAAGTTCACATGACCCAAACATCTCTCCATTAGTCGTTGAAACGTGGCAGGAGCGTTGCATAGTCCATAGGGCATACTGGTAAACTCATATAAGCCCATAGGAGTGGTGAATGCTGTTTTTTCCTGATCCTCTGGAGCCATGGGGACCTGCCAATAACCACTAGTGAGGTCAAGTGTAGAGAAATAGGCAGCGGAGCCAAGTGCAGCAATGGACTCTTCTATGCGTGGGAGAGGGTACCTATCTTTATGGATGATATTGTTCAATTTGCGATAGTCCACGCAGAAGCGGATGTTACCGTCTTACTTTTTCACCAGAACGATTGGTGCGGCCCAAGGACTCTGACTCTCTTGAATCACACGGGTGTCTCATTTCTTTAATTTATTTTTTTACCTGTTGGTAGTTGGCAGGAAGGATAGGCCGATGCTTTTCTTTGATGGGAGGATGGTTACCAGTACTGATACGGTGTTGCATTAAGCTGGTTTTGCCAAAATCCAGGGAATGCTTACTGAAGGCCTGGGAATGACGTTTGGCGACTTTACGGACACCGTTGACATGCTCAATGGGGGTGTTGGCATCTCCGATGTTCATTTCATCCCACCAGAGGGTTGTAGACTGGTTAGGACCTTTAGAGGTAGCTTTGATAGATTTCTGGTAGGCGAGGGTTTCTTCGTCCAGAAGATCTTCAGGATTCAGCTGGTATAATTGGGCGACTGTGGTAAACTTTGGGAGCTCGGCAGTGGATTCACTGAGGTTAACCAACCGTACAGGAACTTGTCCATTGGAGACGGTAACAATGCTTCTGGCAGCTTTTACAAGGGGATGGCAATTAATTTGGACAGAGTCAATCAGAACTTTGTAGTCAGCATTGTCAATTCCAGGTTGAAATTGGCACCAGACCAAAGTTTCACTTTTGGCAGTCAGAATGATGGGATGGATATCTTTGGTTCGGACTCGGCAAATCTCTCCTCTGTGGTTGGCGAACTTCTGCTGGGCGGTGAGCACTCTAATGGTCTTTTGAACTACTTGCCTGTAATGGGAGGAAACAGAGGGCAAAGAGGCATGCAAGGAATTCAACAACTCAGAAATCACATGGGGGATTACGTTCATGCCTAACAGTATGGCTGTACTAACTCCCTCAGACTCAGTCACTATAACACCTTGACGTGACAATTACGATCACCGATTTTGCAGAGTAGGCTCCCAGTAGCCTAACTGAGGAATGGGCTGACCATTACTAGCAGTCAACTGGACTTTAGCCTTGTCAGCCGATTTCAATACAAGGGGGTCCCAATGTTTTTCAAAAGTCTGTCTTGAAATGGTGGTGACCTGGGAACCAGTGTCAACAAGAGCTTCCAGGGGAACACCATCAATCCATACAGTTACTTGCGGGCATTTTGATAAAAACCTCGAAAACCACTGCGATTATCTCTCTGGGCCTTTGGCATTACCTCCCGAAGGGCGGCCCTTGGACTCGGGGGTATCCCGTTTAACTGATAACACTGCGACTTGATATGTCCATACCGGTGACAATAAATGCAGTAGGGACGTTCGCACTCTTGAAACCTTGCTGGCGGTGGCCTATCTGTGTTGGGACGATTGGGACGAGGCTCTGGAGACAATGGCCTACCAGCAGAAGACTCACGGGATGATGAGGAGGAATGGCCTTTTAACTCTTTTAAAGCTTGGCATAAAGAGTCCACTACTTGTGCAAGTGTATCCTGAATAACGGTGGTCTCTTTAAGAAATTCAAAAAATCCCGCAGGAGTACAGTCTCTTGAAAATCCTCCCCCGCTTTATCTGGAGTATCGCAATAGAAATGAAAAGGGCACTTATCTGGCAGCTGATGATGTGGGTTATATGCAGCAGATGCAGGCTGGAGCGGTGTACAGTAGCGGGGGATGGCAGGCACAGGCTGGCTAGAGATGAATGGAGATGCAGGGAGTGAGGAGCGGAATAGCGGTGACGGCGCTGAGGTAGTGATGGTAACGCTGGGGCAGTGGTGCTGGAGGTTCCGGATGCTGTGACGCAGTTACAAATCAGAAGACACTGCAGGTGGGCGGGGCTTGAGCGCTTGGTGCGCACGGGCAGAGCTACAGTTAAATCCTCTGGGAGTCGCATACAGCTGAATCCCGAGTTAGCTGACAGCGTCCGGGCACTGCCATGGCCCGTGCGCTGTCGGCGATCTTTGCAGCTGTATGTGACTCCTGGGAGATCATAGAGCTCTACGGTCACCCGTCGGCGTCCAGGCACTGCTATGGTCGGGCACCGTCGGGGATCGCTTTGGCTGTATGCGGCTCCTAGGAGCGCATATAGCAGAAGACTCTATATTGCGCTCCCTGCTCCGCAATAAAACTCTGGAAGGGGCCGCAAATAGACTTGCGGGGAAGCAGGAAGAGCCTCGGAGCTGGGGGGAATGGTAATTTTTTTATTTTTTTTTTTTTTTTTTTTATACAAGCCCTGCCTCTACCTGTCTATTGTGGGACATATACCTAGTTATACCTGACTGGTGGTCATATACCTGGCTATACCTGACTGGGGATCATATACCTGGCTATGCCTGACTGGGGGTCATATACCTGGCTATGCCTGACTGGGGGACATATACCTGGCTATACCTGACTGGGGGTCATATACCTGGCTATTTCTGACTGGGGGTCATATACCTGGCTATGCCTGACTGGGGGACATATACCTGGCTATACCTGACTGGGGGTTATATAACTTGCTATACCTGTCTATGGGGGACATATACCTGCCTATGGAGGACAATAAACTGCCTATACCTGCCTATGGTTGATATTAAACTGCCTATACCTGCCTATGGGGGACATTAAACTGCCTATACCTGCCTCTGGGGGACATTAAACTGCCTATACCTGTCTATGGGAGATATAAAACTGCCTATACCTGCCTATGGGGGATATTAAACTGCCTATACCTGCCTCTGGGGGACAATAAACTGCCTATACCTGCCTATGGTAGATATAAAACTGTCTATGCCTGCCTATGGGGGACATTAAACTGCCTATACCAGACTATGGGGGACAATAAACTGCCTATACCTGCCTAGGGGGGATATTAAACTGCCTATACCTGCCTCTGGGGGACAATAAACTGCCTATACCTGCCTATGTGGGATATTAAACTGCCTATACCTGCCTATGGGGGACATTAAACTGCCTATACCTGCCTATATAATTTTATTGGTATCCATTTTTATTTTTGAAACTTACCAGTAGCTGCTGCATTTTCCACCCTAGGCTTATACTCAAGTCAATAAGTTTTCCCAGTTTTTTGTTGACATATGAACTTATTACTTGTGCCCACCCACTGGCTTCAATTTTGTCTTCTCCTTTAGGCTATGTTCACACGGCTTAAAATGGGACATATCTCGGAGTACAGTGCGAAATACGGGGCAAGATATGTCCCAGTTATTACCGTAATCCACAGTTCTCATAGAGAACTATGGATTACGTCTCCTCTCCCTGCTCGGGCAATATGGCGAGCGAAGAGATGAGTGACATGTAAATTATTCACGGCGTATATGCGCCGTGAATAATGAATGTCTATGGGGCTGGTGGGCTGCCGGCACCGCTCCTGCCCCGCCCCCGTACACACGGCATAATTGTGGGGCGAAATACGTCCCCGCAATTACACCATGTGAACATAGCCATAGGGCACATGGACCGAGGGTGTCCTGTTGGGATAACTTGTACAAGATTGCTTGTTATTAAACAAAGAGTTTGGTTGTTAACCACTCTAGTAGAAAACTCCAAATAATACATAGGAGAACCCATTACAGGACTCCCTCTACTAGCAAGAGAGACTACAAAGAGTGTTCTGGAGAATTTGGTGTAGACTATTGATTTCAAGCACCATGTAATGCTTAAAGGAGTTGTCCTAGCCGAAGCAAGAATTCTTCCATATACCTATAGTGCAAGACAACTAAAAAGTGGTTGGCTCGAGTAGTCACATGAATAACGCGCATGATGTTATCTCTGCATGACTAGTGAAAGCTTCGGAGTATAGGAGCCAATAAATATATAAAAATATATTCTTATATATATAATATATAAAATATATATATTAATATATCTATATAATATATATATATATATATATAAATATATATATATTATACATATAATATATATATATTATAATATATATATTTTATATTATATAATATATATATATACACACACACAAAATAACAATTATTGCTCTCAGGCAACCTTCTGGTGGCCCTGCCGGTTCCTGACAGGTTTCTCACTGATCATATAATTCAAACACCTTATTAGCTTTTTTTTGGGGTATCCATCTAGCAAAAATAGATTGTGGACAAACATTGATATTACTAATATAAAGGATTTTCTTAAAGAGATTTTCTCACTACACTGATTAGCTGTTCACATGTATGGAAGGTAAATGAAGACTATTACCAAATATAACTTTATAAATCTCTAGATCTCTATAGACCTGCTCACAGCCTCAATAGGACGTGTGAGCTTAAAGCTGTGGCTGTGTGAAACTACATAGTGAGAAAAAAAACCTTTATGTGTAGTTTTTAACCCCTGACAGACGTGGTTCTTTTAAAACTTAAGGGTATGGCAATTTTTTAAATGTATTTTAATAGTTGTTTTTCTTGTATTATTTCCATTGTATATTTCAAGTTTTACATTTTGCACTGTTTACCATGGGACATAAATTTTAACATTATTTATGCCCCCCAAATTATGCCGGGACTACGCAAGCTCGCGCCAACTCCCGCGATGCCGGCCCCATAGACATTCATTACTAGCGGCGCGTATTCACCGATTGTAATTGACATGTCACCTATCTCCCCGCTCGTCATATTGTACGAGCAGGGAGAGGAGGCATAATCCATAGTTCTCTATGACAACTATTGATTACCGTAATTTCGTGGCGCAAATACATGGCGTAATGAGCGCTGAAATTACGCCGTGTGAACATACCCTTACAATGGGCAGAGTTAACTGTGTAACCTTGCATAAGATGGTTGTTAGTTTTCTACCAAGTTTTTCCAAAATCAGCTCCCCCTAACCACCACAGTAACAAACAAAGGCAGATAATGTGGGGTTTTCCTATATTCGTATGAGCTGACGTACATTATTAATAAAATATATAGTTGTCTAGACCCACGTTCCTCACCTTCTTATTAAGTTCTTGGCAAAACGTCACAATTATGGTAAGGTCTTTATTAATTGTTACAATATTGTTGCTCTTTGTAAAGCAATTAAGCATCAGTGCTGTGAAGAAACTCCAGAGAGAATGTGTACTTACTAGTGCGCAATTCAGTCTATTACCATCCAGTAAATATGTATTCATTGGATGTCGCACAAGATGAATGTAAAACAAAAAAACCCAAGAGGGACCAAAATGCCATGCAAAACTCTAGCAGAACACAACGGAGCTGAATGAAGAGCAATGGCAAATCAAATAAAAGGGGATTTCTTGTCATTTTACTGTTTTACATCTGCTTCTCTAATAAGGATCTGCTTAGTTCTTTATTTCATGTATGACAAGTGATTTGGTTGTTTTACTATTAGTACAATGGATTGTTATTTACAATATAGTCTAAAGTTGGCCACGAACACAGGGAATTTTCTCCTGGTATAATAATGATCCACTGTCATTTTCATTAAGTAAAACACACACTTCTATTTTTTTCTCATTTTCCATTAAAATGAGAATCACTACAATCGAACATCATCATGGCCAAAATAAGAAATGATCTACATACTATTGAAGCCATAATTGAACATACGATGAAGACAATTGACAATAACAATTGCCTACAATGAAGGCTTTGGAGAATATTTTCGCCAATGCTCATTGCCTGCAATTGTTTTTTAGAACGAATGCTCGTTATTTGTTGTCATCATTGGAGGTCTCTCGAGATGAAAATGATGCCGATCGAGATTATTCATGTTTTTTAAGATGGCTGAGGACTCTGATCCTCCAGCCACAGATTCTGGGCAAATGTTTCCGACTGGGAGTTGCTTTCACAAATCTGGGTTCTTCTCTCTCTCCTTTCAGTGCCGTCTTTTATCTACCTTATTGGTCATTCTCAAATTTCCAGCCATGTAATTCGAGCCACAGATCCTTGAACAATGAGGATAAGAGCTTCGACTGGACATTGCTTTTGCAAATCTGAGTTCTACTCTCTACTTCTTTTGTTGTATTGACCTAATAGTCTAGTGGTCATGCAGTTCTACAATTGATATGAAGTTACTCTACATAATCTCTACACTGAGGGAAATAAAGGCCCAAGAGATGGAAAAACACCATTTTTTTCCATTTATTAGTTGTGATTTTGTGTATTGTTTAACACTATCAACATGGGTATTGTTAAAATCACAGGTTTATCTATAGGGAGCAGAAGGCCCCATATACCTGAGGAGGTCCAAAGGCTTCTCGGCAACATAAGATAGAATGGATGTCAATATAGCCGTAGCAACCATAAAAAACTTCTATGGGGCCCATAGGATTATGAGGCCAACTCAGTGTACCCTATTAGTAGGGAATAGTTGATGGTGGTTTTTCTATCACTAACATTACTACCTAACACTACTATGTGGGTTCTCTGATATACAGCACTATTATCCGAACCTTTTGTTGCCGTTTCAGTTTACTGTCATTAGGTGGTGGTGGTCCATCTCATTTTGATCTGGGGCTCTATGACTTCTTGTTACATCCCTGCCAGTATTACAAATGGCCCATGGTTGGTGAAGGCCTCCTTACAGTTTTAGCATTAGGATCTAGAAGCATCAAGATTTTGGAGACCAATAACTTTTTTTCTTTTTTCTTTTTTAGTTTGTTGCAAGGAAAGCTATAGTTTTTATTTGTACTACTTCTGGCTACACATATGATTTTTTAGCACATTTTTTCTGGGAGGCAGGGTGGCCAAAAATACACACATTATTTATCCATGCAGGATAAATGAAATATTTTAATATTTGAAAATCTAATTATGGAATATTAAGGACGTGAGGATACTAATGCTCATTTTTTGTATGTTCATTTTTTTCTTTTTTGTTATATGAATAATGGAAAAGGTTTTTTTTTTCAATTTAATTTCATTGTGTTTTATTTTGAAATAAGGCTATGTTCACACGGGGTAATTGCGGCGCGTACAGCACACAGCGCAATACGCTGGGTGTTTTGGGAGTCGCACTGATCAGCGTGTATTCCCAAAGCACGGGTGGCCGGCATCCCGCCGGCCCCATTGACATTCATTACTCGCGGTGCATAATCGCCGCAAATAAATGACATGTCACTTATCTCCCCGTGCGTATAACATGATCGTATTGTACGCATGGGGGGGGGGGGACGAGTAACTCATAGTTCTCTGTGGGAACTATGAATTACCATAAATCTGGACGCATGTTAAGCGCTATACGCCACGAAATACACCCACAATTACGCATGAAAATAAGCCGTGTGAACAGACCCTAATTTTAAGTCCCCCAATAGATCTTAAATACGCATTTGATTGTGCAATAGGATAACAGTTGAATCACAATAATATGACCACTTCCTACTTTGGACATCATCAGCGCATAGCTCATAAAGGAAGTCACGTGTCATGAGCTGGCTTTGAGGGTATATAAGTGTTGGATAGGCTGTCTGCATACACATTCCTTGTTGCTCTCATGGCTAGAAGAAGCAAATTATCAGAGTTGCAAAAAGGGTTCAGGCCAAAGGTGTTAGTATTATTAAAGCTGGGCAGCTTGTGAACTGCTGCTGTCTGTTGTGGTGAAAGTGTATCGTGAGTGGATAAATAACGCCATTGTGAATAACATGGAAAACATGGAAGCCTGGAAACTGCAAGGCACCAAGTGCCATTGATGTGAGAGGTGAACGACGTCTACGAAGGTGCACAAAGGCGACTGACACACTACAGTGGAGGAGCTCACTCCTGAAATGAGCCAAGGGCTACCAGATATGTGTGTCTAAAGCTATGTTCACACGGCTAAGTTTGGGCCGTATTTCGGTCCGTAATTACGCGCCGAAGTGTGCAAATTACGGGCTGAAAACGGCCCATTCTTTACGGTAATCCACAGCTCTCATAGAGAACTATGGATTACGTCTCCTCTCCCCACCCGGCGAAGCTGCCGGGCGGGTAGATAATTGACATGTGAATTACTAGCGGCGTATACGCGCCGCTGGCAATTCATGTCTATGGGCCGGCGAAGTGCCGGCCCCCTGCTCAGTCCCCCGCTCCCGCCCCGCCCCCGGTCACACGGCGTAATTGAGGGGCGTAATTACGCCCTGCAAATACACCATGTGAACATAGCCTAACACAACAGTTCAGCGAACCCTACTATATATGGGGCTCCAGAGCAGACGCATATCACTGTACCTCTGCTAAGCAAGTTGCATTGGCAGAAACTGCTTCAATCTTCATAGCAGTATTGGAATTGGTCCTCAGCTGACTGGCAAAGTGTTGACGTCTCAGATTAGTCACATTTTCTGCTTCCGCAAACAGATAGACATTGGTGTATCAGGCAACATGATTGTCTTCCCTGGAGCGGATGAAGACTTCCAGCAAGACAATGCAAAAAGTCAAACAGTTAGAAATGTCCGATATTGGTTGCATGAGCATGACCAAGACTTTCAAGAACTACCCTGGACCCCTAATTCCTCTATCTGTGGGACCATTTTGATGATGGTGTTGGCTCTATGGATCCTCCAGCAGCTGTGGAATGTAGTCAGCATGGCTAAAGATACCAGAACCTACCAGGACCTTATTGAGTCACTCTCAGCCCATCTAGCTGTTGTCCGTGCTGCACATGACAGTTACTCTGGAAAATAGATGAGGGTCAGGGGTGTAACTATCAGGGTAGCTGATGTAGCATCTGCTAGTATTTCTGCTAACCCAACAGTTCCGCGCCTGTGCCTGGCCGGCAATAAATGTAATAGATCACAGCCGGTGGGCAGAGTTGCAGGGCCCAGCGCATCCTGCCTCTGAACATCCAAGCTCTCTGTCCCAAGCGTTCAAAGGCAGGACTGCTCTGCTCTGCTAATCTGCTGGGTAAGCCTTGGGCCTAAAGCCTAACAGGCGCCAGCCCACAGTGCTGCTCAGAAGCTGGCTAGCCACTCGTCGCATTGGGGGAACGAGAGACTGGTGAGTTAGTTGTGTCTTTCTTTTTTTTTAACACTAATGAAGTCTATCTAAACGCTGCCTATCTACCTATATGCCCTCCTGTAGCCTACCTAAACCCTGCCTATTTACCTATATGGGCCTCTATAGTCTACCTAAACCCTGCCTACATAACTATATGGTACCCTATAGCCTACTTAAACTCTGCCTACCTACCTACTACCTACTGTGGCCTAACTACTGTCTACCTACCTACCTACCTACCTATGACCAAGCTGTCTACTTACATGTGGCCTACCTACCTGAGACCTATGTACTGCCTACCTACCTGTTGCCTATCTACTGCCTACCTACCTGGAGCCTACCAACCTACCTAAATAAGGCCTACCAATCTATCTAATGGGGTAACATGATTCTGAGGGGTACAGGCCATAACTGTAATACAATCTCCAGAGGGTGAATCCTCTAGGAGACTGGGCCTCTAAACGATGGCCTATACCCCTCTGCCACCCCTGAGAAGTTTGTACAGAGGTGGGAGACAGTGAGGAAGCTGCTGGAAAAGTGAGGATTCTAAGATGTTTGTATCCAAATCTGTAGGGACGAGTGGTGGCCGGGAGAAGTCGTCATGGCGGTCTGGACTGGATGCAGATGAAAAGGGAAAGTCAACGACTCATCAGAAAAACATCACCTGTGAGTCACAAGATGTAACTGCCCTGTAATCACTCATATGTCAGCAGAGCCTGTGTACACTGGTGTCTACCATTATATGGTCACTGTATGGTGGTTATAGACAGTCTGCAGAGCCTAGGTAGACTGGTATATACCACTATATGGTCACTGTATGGTGGTTATATCTAATACAAATATCAGTGGCACACTAAAAACTAAGTAAAACATCAAGGTATATAGGAATTTTTGAAAATGCATTACTGCTAAGGAAATATGAAAACCTGGGATTCTTAGTTCGCAGTTTTTGATCAAAAATTGTTTAAGCTCACCTCCCAATAGCGTCAAGGGGATCCCAGTACAGGTGAGTCCCTAACATTAACATGTTACCTCATTAGGAGTCCATTCAGACTAAAACATCTCAGGGAGTGATAGGAACTGCGAACTAAGAATCCCAGGTTTTCATATTTCCTTAGCAGTAATGCATTTTCAAAAATTCCTATATACCTTGATGTTTTACTTAGTTTTTAGTGTGCCACTGATATTTGTATTAGATGTATGCTATTGCCTTGCCAGTGTGCACCTATGCTTACGTTTTTCAAAATATATTTTGGATGTGCACAGCCTAACCAAGTTTTGTATGGTGGTTATATACAATCTATAGGGCACACTGGTATATACCACTACGTGGTGGTAATATATGTCTTTGTATAATGACCTTTATTCAGTAATAGTATAGGGGTATTATTCAGTCAGTATGTGGTGGTAATTTGTGGTCGTGTTCTGGCTTTATAATCAGGTCCATATGAAGCAGTGTTACTGTTAATGTTGGTCTTGGTACAGTGGGATTTGTTTGGTAGCAGTATGATGGTGAGGTAATCGCTCCTTGTATTATATGGTAACTACATGACTTATTAAGAGGTCCCGTTAAATGTTCCTGGTCGGGGAGGAAAGGGGCCCTCCAAAAGTTGGGGCCCAGGTTTCTCTAGTTACGCCCCTGATGGTGGTCATAATAATGGGACTTGACAGTGTATTGTCATTCAACAATATATTAATTTTAACGATGACATGAGCAAAATCATGGCAGACCTCTGTCTTAGGGTTTAGTATTAACAAAGACATCAAATTAGTTAAATATCAAGGACTTGAGTTATCTTTGATACAGGCCACTCAGGGCAGGTGTCAGCTATAGTAACCAGCCTGCAGATTCCATGTATGGAACAGGGTGTAAAAAGAAGGATAACGTTGGTGAACGAAGTAACACTGAAAGACCTGGAAGAGCACAGAAGACAACTAAAGTGAATGATTGCTGAAATTATAGATAAGATAAAACTCTTTCATGCCATCTATTGGAGTCAAGAACACCGAAGGAAGGAGTTATATATCATTGTCTACAATCAAGAGATACCTTCATTAATGTAAATAGAGAGGGTTCAGCACACCACAGGTAACTCTGAAGAACAGAAAGGTCTGATACAAGTGCTAAAAAACATCTTAAAAAAGCCAGCAAGTTCGGAAGGACGATACTTTGGACAGATGAAAGCAAGATTAACTTGTACCAGTATTATAGGAAAGAACAATATGCAGAGGAAAGGAGGGGCTCATGATCTGAAGCATGTGCAGTGCTCGGGTTGGGCTGGCCTGAACTCTACGCTGGATTCCCCGGATACCGTTGAGGTGTTATCACATGTTACTGCTCTCTAGAAGGGTTGGTAAAGCGTGGTGCACCCCATGGGAAATGTCCATAGAGTGAGGGGACTGTAGTAAACCACTGCACTTCTTTAATAGAGGAACTCAAGTGCAACACCATACTGGCAAGACACTGAGCAGCTTCTCCAGTCTCCAACCTGGTAAACAAAGGCTATGTGCTGAGGAAAAGCCTGGACTAGCGGTCCCTCTCTCTCTCCGAAGGCTGGTTTGCTGGCTGAAGCACTGGTGTTCCAAGGTCTATGGCTCTGTAATCGGGTTAAAGGGCTGGTGACCCTGGATCTGTGGCTTGGTTTCTTCAGAATCTTCTTCTTGTCACAAAGCCAGTCTGACAGAGCTTCTTCTGCAAACCACTGGTCTCTATTTGCAGAACAACTGAGGGCTCTGAGTGGTAACCTTTTACATAATTTATATATGATCTAGAATTTTCTAATGCGAGAAGTGGAGTAGACAAGCACAACCCTTACAAAAACATTGTTACAATTTCAGTCTTTCATACATTTGTGTAGAGCTTACATTCTGGCCTATAGGTGTCATGGCACATGCCACAGCCCCTGTCTTGGATCATGAACATGCCCGTGCCTCTGTCCTCGCTGTGACTCCCTGTGCGGAGATTGCAGTGGCCAGTGTACCTGCTGCCGTGTCTTCTGCTGCGGTGCCGGCAGTTACAACTCACCTGTCCTCACTCCTGCTCCCTGCACTGCGGCAGTGTACGAGTATTTAAAGGGACAATGTCCCAATTACCTAGCCAATGTCCTATGACCTTCCTGCCCCTATCTTGGTGTCAGTTCGTTGATGCCCTTCATAGAACCTGACCCCTGTCTGCTGTGTAACTGTTGCTATTCCAGGATTACCTTCATTAACCCTGCCTTACCTGTTACTGCTGTTCCTGCTGTTCCTGACGCTGCAATTGTCTGCTATTCTGCTGCTAGCTGCCGCTGTACCTGCCTGAGCCCTGCTACTTGTCTATGGCTACACCTGCTGTGACCCATCACCTCTGTCAGTACCTGGTGTTCCTTATCCTGCGTATTGGCTGTCATCATGGGTAGCCACTTCAGGGGCAGCAACCTCAGGGTTCCCCGCAGCAAAGTTCGACCAACTTTGCATCTGGCTCCAGTGAAGACCAGTGGCCTCTCAGGCTCCACTCCCTGGCATAGTTTGCATCATACTCTTTAGCAGTGACCTGGAGTATCCACACCTGCATCCCTGACCCTTACACCAACTTCTACGTCCATAGTTAGCAAGTCTCACAACCTCTCAGTATCAGCTGGCTATGTGTTAACCTTTCCCACAGTGCAAATAAGCAGAACTTATTATAATAAACAATGTAAGCTGGGTTGAACAATGTAAAAAACGTAAAAAAGTCTAACAGTTAAACCAGTACAAATTTAAAGGGGTTGTTAATGGCTTTGATAGTAGCAATAGGGTGACTGTCCAGTACCCTTTTTTTCGGGGCATGACATGCTACCCCACCCATAACACATAGTGGAGACAGTGTTAGGGGCATGAAAAAACATGGCTGCCAGAAAAAACGGGGTTCACTGGGTTTACTGTGATGGGCTGCGATAGACAGCGGGATGAATTCTGAATTTTTTTCAGGACTATAACTGCTTAGATTCAGTCAGTCAATTGTTGCAAAAATTATAGGACATAATGGTAAAGATTGATAATGATCCAAGACCACAAAACTAAGCCAAGACCTTCTGGGGGCAAATAAAGTAATATTAGTCAATGGCTGAGTCAGTCATCTGACTTCAATCTGACCGAGCTGCTTGCTGAAGATATAACTGAAAGCAGAAAGACCCACAAACCAGCAGAAAGTGAAGGTACAGTTTTGGGGCAATCATCTCGGGGAAAGGAAAAACTGGAAGGGGTGGGTCCATGAATGCTAAAACTTTGGAGACATTGACTGCAAAGTATTTGCACCAGGTTTCCCTTTACCGAATTGGACTATGGAATTCCTGATGCGGAAGGGGTTTGGGGTTTGCAGACGATCCCCTAACAGGCCGGGTGTTAGCGACTAATTGCAGAAAAACATCGGGTTTTATAGGCGGGGCTGCCCCCCTTGCGCTCTTTAACCCTCACTGCCGCGAAAAATCAATGAGAAAGGTGCGCATACCTTTTTCCTCCGTTTGGGACATCCCCGTGAATAAAACTGTGTCCCGACCCTGAATATGGGAGCTGCCATGTTTCTTTTCCCCCACTTCCGATCCGGGGGGGGAAAAAACGCCAGGCAGGGGGACCAGGGCTGTCTTATCCATTAGGCACACCAGGAAGTTGCTTAGCGGCACCATGGACATGCGGCCCCCAGGAGATTAGAGGTATGGAGATATTTGCTCCTCGTATATCAGTATTATGTGGTATGGCCACAGTAGTATGTATGTAGTATGGCCGATGCTTGTAATTTGGACTGGTTTGGGTGTGCCTTAAGTGAAATCTATGTTTGGGCAGGGCCCAGAAACACTTTTTTTGTGATTTTTTTTGGGATTTGGGGTTTTTTGGTATTCCCTCCCATTTATTGGGGGTAATCTGTGATTGTGTTCAGTTTTGATTTTATTTTTTCTTGGAAGGTTTTTGAGTACCCCCTTAGAAGAGGGGGGCTGGGGGATAGAGGCCAAAATTTTCTCAATAAATGAATAACAAGGACATGATGTCCAATTAAAACGGTGTTTTTAATAAAATTATATGTTGGTTATGGGACAATTATAAAAATCTTGGTGGGAAACCCAAAGTTCAAAAAACTAAAATTAAGGGGCCGGATTATACCCAAAAGGGTTTGGTTTAAAAATGTTAGGCCCAGGAAAAATTTCATTCAAAGATCCCCCTGAGGTAATTCAAAAATGGGAACAGGAACTTTTTTGAGGTTCATTAAGGCTAATCAGATTCAAAATTAGATGAAGAAAAAGAAAAACCTTGGAGGGAAAAGGGAAAAACTTTTAAAACATTTGGGGGAAAATGAAATTGATTGAAAAACAAAAGTTTAAAGGTGTTCCGGGATTTTGTTGGGACGGAGAATTTTTACAGAACGAAATTTTGAGGAGTATCAAAAAACTCGGATTAAAAATATAGGAAACATCAAAGTTTAGCCGGGGATTCAGTTGGTTTCGGGAAAAAATTAAGGCTTTTCTCGTTTTTTTTGGGTGAGAGAGTCAAAAGACACTGCTTTCCCCTCTTTGACCAGGGAATAGTAATATAGAGGGGGGGACCGCTTTGAGAAAAGGGAAGGGGTAGCATTCAGAGGAAGACAGGGATAACAATCTAATAAAAGGTGGTATCAATCAAGGAGAGGGGGGAAATGCAATGGAGAGGGTTCCATCGATGATAACGGGAACAAAGGGAAGTCGAGTCAATAGGGGGGTCAATGGCCCCCTCTCATCTTCCCTCATCTGCTCCTTAATGACTTCCCAGTCTTTCCTTTTTTTAGAGAAGGAAAGGGTTTCCCCAGAACATCGCGGGAAAGTAGGGAAGGGGGTAGGAAGGAAGAAACAAAAACCCCCAAAAGAAAAGAATCAGATCATTAATTTTCTCACGTTTCTTAAGCGAGAAAAAAAGTATGCCTAAAGGTCTATCATTTGTCCCTTTATCAGCAATTTAACTTTTGAGTGGGTTAAGGACTTGAATTTTTCACAAGGAAACTGAAAGGGTTAAACATTTTAAAAGGGAAAGAAAAACCCTATGTGGAAACCTTGGTATTGGGGATCTGTTTTGGGGGGGGTCAGGCTTGGCAGGATGCAGAAGAGAATGAGGGTGTGGGGGGATGTCCAGGCCTAACAGATTTTAAGGTTAAAGCAACAGGATGCCCCTGCCATTTTTACACCGGAGATTGACTCTTTTTGGGATAGTAGAGAAAGATCTAGAAAAACTGGAGGAAGGTCCCAGGGAGTGCTAAATCATGGAGGAGAAACTTGAATCGGGGAAATGAAACTTTACTGAATTTTGAAAAGGATCACCATTTCATCAAGCCCTCTGACAAAAGGGGGAACTTGGGAAATGGTCAAGAGCAATATTTTAAAAAATGTGTCGGATCTCCTGAAGGTAAAAAAAGCTATGCTGCCCTAAAGAGAGACCAGACTGAGATGTACTTAAGGAATTGGGGGGTTTATATTGTGGAACCCCGGGGTTTAGGGATAATCTCAAAAATGAAATCTAAATTTTCCTCCCCCCAAAAAAAACCCCTCAAATTCCCACCTTCTATCATTGCCTAAAATCCACAAAGGGCTATGTCCCCTAAAGGGACGCCCTATGTCTCGGGGATTGACTCTCTCACCTAGAATTAGGAGTTTTTGGATAAGACCAAAGGGAATTTTGAACGATTCCCTTCCTATATAAGGGAAGCTCTGTCTATTTGAAGAGGTTGGAGGGGTCAGATTGATGCTGATGTAAGTTTGGGATCTATAAGTTGAGGCCTTAACAGTAGTTTTCGGGATGAATTAGGGCCCTTTAAAACCACTAAAAATTTCTTTGGGAAAAAGGGGCAATCAAAAAAGGAACCCTAAATTTTTTCTTAAAATGTTGGGGTTCGCTTTAACCCCTAATTCTTCCTCTTGGGCCCCCACTCTACCCCCCGTCAGGGGGAGGCAATGGGGACCCTGTCCCCACAATGCTAATCTGTTCCGGGCTGGGGGGGAGGGACTTGGGTTCAGGAGGAAGGTAATGAGTTTACCCCCCCATATTTTTTTTTGGGGGTTTTATAGATGATGTTCTAACCTGTGGCAAGGGTCGATTAATTATTTAAAAACTTTTTTACACCCCCAACAAAAACAAATAGGTCTAACTTACAAGTGAAATTCATGAGAGAGAACTGGGCCTTTTAATCTAAGAATTTGGAAAGGGTTTTTTGGGGGGGCCAATTGAGACGGACTATAGAAAACAACAGAACCAATAACTCCTGAGATGGGAAAGCCATCATCCCCCAAAATTAAAAAGATAAGGTCAATACCCCCAGGTGGGAGGAACGTTCCCCAAAATTGAGAATTTTTATAGAAATTAGGGAACCCCTGGAAGGGTTTGTGAGAGGGGTAACCCCGTGCCCGTATTGCAATCAGCAATTTAAAACCCTGCATCCCTGTAATCGGGGCTGATATTTAAAGCCAAGAAAAGAAGGGGGTAAAAAAATTTAGGATTTTGGGACCTACGAGATACCCCACAGGGAAATGAAATGATTTTAAGAGACTTGGGGGGGACTTAGAAATGAGTAGATCTACATGAGGTTTTTTTAACGGAAAAACCCCTTAGTAACGTTTTTGACGGGCGGTCCCCTTTAAAAGGTAGACCCCTTCCAGTCACTATATCCCCCCCAAAAAGAAAGGATCATGGTTAAAACTAACCCATAGGGATGTTTTAAAAGTGGCGATGCATGTTCTGCCCTTTGTCGATCAGTCCAAAGACCCCAGAAGTAATTGACGAAGAAGGTTTTAAGCATCCGGGTTTTTTTAAAATTTTTTTCCCGAGGGGGTGGTTTACTTGATAACATGTCATTAAAACTTCAATTGTGGGGAAAAACCTTTAGACCCCTCAAAAAAAGATTTTTGGGGGAAAATTTAGGGGGTAAGAAACCACGTGAAACCCCCCTCTCCAACATGTTGGGTTAAAACTAATGGGGATTTTTCTGTATCAAAGGTCTGTCATAAAAAATCAATCAATCAACAGAAAGGGAGATCGGGTAAAAATTATTAAAAAAAGAAACCGAATGGACCTTTTGGTTGACACAGTCCAACCTAAGGGTTTAAATGAAACTCTATTTTGGAGTTTTATTTGATAACTGTATCTAAAAAAAGTGGGGGTTATTCTTTAGACGGATATGGAAACAGATGCTTTGATTTTTTTTATGATTATCTATTGTTTATTTTCATGATAAAGAATTTTTTTGGGACCTCAACAGGGTATTTTTCCCCGGGTTTTGAATAGAATAATATAATCATTTTAAAAGGGGTAGGGCTCGAGGGTTATACGAAGTGTCTGCTTTTTATAAAACAAGCTAAAGTGCGGACCCCATGTTGCCATGGTTTCATTAGTGGTCCCCCCGCTGGGTTTGATGTGTAAAAGCTAATGGAAAGGGGATGCCTTTACGCTCTGCCCCGATTACTGGCGGGTCGCGCGCACAGCGGGGTGATGGGCGATTTTTCCCCCAGGTCTGTGTATGAGTGCATTGACAAACTTTTGGGCGGAAGTGCAAAAGACGCACTTCCCACTTTGATCGCCGGCGCAATAGGTGCCCACAACGCCGAAGGTCCACAGATCATGGACTATTTGGGTCCTCCCTTGGTAAGTAAGATAGAGGGGGGTGGAGCATTTTTCTTTTTTAAAAACAGTACAAAAGAGTGTCAGTGGGTTCACCGTAATCATGACTGGGGAGCATAGAATATCAAAATTTTTTTAATATAGGCATAGCATTTAGGTGGTCCCCTGAGAACCCCGTGGGTGTTACAGGGGGGGAAAAAAGGCGGGTGGGGCTAGTCCTTTTTGATTAAAATAAAATTATTTTTGACTAACATTTCTATTTTTAGCATTTAATAAGGGACAGTTTTGTTTGAGGGGGGGTTCCCTTTTCGGAGCTTACTCTGTCCCCATATTAGGGAAGAGCATAGGGGAAACTATTTGTGAATAATTCCCTTTCCTGTATATGTGTTCTTTCCTCAGTATTGGCGGTATAAAGAACTGGCTGTTGAATTGCTAATCGTGAGTAATGATTATCAAACTTCACAGACAAATATTAATGTATCACTATGTCTCTTTAGGGAAAACTTTTTTTTGGTATAAGAATTTATATTTTTAAATTTGTAAGTGTAATGTCTATTTTTGGTAATATTTTTAAGAGTAATTATTAAAAGTTATATTTTAGTAGGGCCCTAGATAGTGTTCTTTTTCTGTGATTTGTTAGGATTTGGGCTTTTTTGGTATTCCCTGCCTTTTTGGGGGTAATCCATGTTGATCACGATGAGTACTGTACTGATGTTGAATATGCGGAGTCGTGAGTATTATATCCAAGCTTCACACAGGGATGGAAATGTATCACGTAGGGCTCTTTAGGATACTTTATCAGGTTAGATCAGAATTAATCTTGTAAGTGCAATGTCTATTTTTGGTATATTTTAGAGTCCCTTATTAAAGTTATATTTTAGTAGGGCTGAGATAGTGTTCTTTTTCTGTGATTTGTTATCAGTATTATGTGGTATGGCCACAGTAGTATGTATGTAGTATGGCCTGATGTCTTGTCATATTTGGACATGGTTATAGGTGTGCCTTAGAGTGAAATCATATGCTTGGGCAGGGCCCAGAACACTTCTATGTCTGGGGGTTCATAATGCTCTCATGATGTCCTGTGCCATTTTGCCATATAGTTTTTAATGAATTTTCAATAAAAAAGATGTTTTATTTTTCCTATTGGACTGCTGGATCAATTCCTTGCATTTTTGAGTCTACTTCCACACACCCAGTGGATTCGTGCAATCCAACCTACAGGAATGGTGAGCTGGCTACACTTTTTTCTTCTTTATAGGTAGATAGATATATAGCTGCTAGAAAAGTGATAATTCTAAAATGTTTGTGCGGTAAATTCTGCAGAGACGAGTCGTGGCCGGGAGAAGTCATCATGAAGGTCTGGGCAATAACGGTAAAGTAAACGACTCATTAGAGAAGATGTCACCTGTAAGTCAGTGGATGTAACAGCTCTGTAATCACTTGTATGTCTGCAGAGCCCATTTACACTGGTAGTCACATGTGGTGGTCGCATTTGGCCCTGGTCTGACAGTATTATTTGCTCCTTAAGTAGTAATATTATTGGATCTTAGGACTATAAGATTTTCTTTAGTAACAAATATGCATATGGTATATTTGCTCCATGTATAGGTGTATTATTTGGTAACTGCATGACTATTACTTAAATATATTACACTGTCATATATAGATCATGGCTTTTGAAAAAACTAATTTATCAGCACTGATTTTCATTGTACAGTGACTGCTGAGATGATGGGCAGTATCTATGTGGAATATGAGTAAAACAGGGATATATGTCTTTTTCTGAAAAAATATTTGCCTCAGTTCACAATGTGGCAAGAAAAATGCTGTGTGAACCCAGCCCTACTGAGCAAAATGTAACACAGAGGGCCTAGCCACAGATATCACACCCACCCTACCTGATGTTTTTGGACCCTAGCAATGCTGTGTGGTCAAGGCAGGCGGCAGGCTAGAAGCTTGGTTTAAGGAATGGCTGAGGTTAGAACCAGTAAAAGCAATACTGGAATATACACTAGCATCTCTAAAGAAACACTCAGCATCAGGTTAGGGCTAAAGGGGACTGTCCCTTTATATAAGTGTTGAAGTGCTATAATTGGAGAGGAATACATTGCAGCCCGAGCTCTACACACAGAAACTGCATAGAGGGCAAAAAAGATCTTTGGATACTGCTGCACCTGGAAACACAAGCCATCATGCAGCTAGGGGCACATCAATATTTAAATTGCCAAAGTTGGAACATCTAGCCCCAGCCCAGGAAGGCCACCAGAATGCCCCTTCAATGCACAGTTTTGGGTAGAGTTTATGCATGTGTTGCCCCTTTTTGTGGTCTTCTTCCCAAGATTGTCTAATCAGAATTGGGACTGTTGGCAATAGAGATGGGTGTATTTCTCAAAAATTCATTCGGTTCGCCAACTTTGCAGAATTTTCCGACAAAATTAGTTTCGGTCCGAATTACTTTGGGATGAATCACATTATAAAACAGCTATTTCGAGGCTGCAGAGAGCCTGTAGGGTGCTGTAGAATGTTGTGCCATGCTTAAATATGCAGAGGGAGCTTGGTTTGGTCTTCATACAATGTTGTGTTTTAGTATGACATGCAAATGACTGCCGCTGCTCTTAGAATCGCTTCACTATAAAATTCCCTGGGCACTTACGGGGGCAAAACTGACCAAAAACTGAAGCGGGAATGTAGCCTGATAAAGTCATGGCAGAACCAGCTGGAAAAAAACAAGCTGAGGGCTAAGATCCTACCATAGCGTCAAAGAACACAGTAGTAGTTTACTGGAGCCGCCACAGATCGCAGCACAGTAAGGGGACGTCACAGCAGGAGTCACCCTGCGAGGCCACAGCATCCGGTGTCATCTACCGGCCATGTGTTGACCACACACTAGGTAATACACTTTCTCCCAGATGACATCTGACAACCCCAGCCAAGAGTCGGTGGGTTTGTCACACACAACCCCTAGTTGGCATGGTCCGGGAGCAGGTGAGGGGTTCTCACCTGTCCTCAACCCACCTCTGTCCCGTTCGCTTCCCACAGCCAGAGAACTACTATGTGCTGTGGCCTCTGCGCCACTATACAGTGAGGACAAAATATTTGAGGACAGTGGGCAGCAAAGAGGTGGGGAAGACATCCGCTTCTTCTTGCGGAAGTGGGCAAATAGTGATGAGGAGAGTTGCACAGGGGGTTTATGATGCGAGTGGTCAGGCTTTGTACAGCGACACCATTGAGGAGGACGGCGGTGACAGGCAAACACTAATCGATGTAGCTGATCGCACATGGGAGCCGGGAGGCAAGGCTGGGACAAGTTACTCTGGTTCCCTAGTTAAACAAGGCATAAAGTGCCCCCCCAAATGGAATATTCAGTCCACTCCATGCCTCGTTGTGCCCCCTTTTCTCCCTGGGATGAAGTGGCGCCCTACCCTCGACTACCCATTGTCCCGTCCCTGGAAGCAGTCCGTTTTCTCTACATTAAGTTTTGGGAGACGGGAGGAGAAGAAGGAGGATTTGGACGACAGACAATCTCGGATCTTGGACAGTAGAGAGTTAATGTCTGGGCCGGAGATGTAAAGTTGGGTGTCATCAGCATACTGGTGGTTTTGAAAGCCATGTGATGCTATGAGCTGACCCAGACCAACAGTGTACAAGGGTTCATCATTATCATTGGGAGAAGAGAGCAGCAGCTTGCGTGTCAGGCAGTGGCACAGCCCTTCAGTCGGTAGTGTGGCTGGGAGTCAGCAGGGTGGCAGCAGTGCGAGGTTGGGAGCCAAATGGCCATGATTTAGACCCCCCACTTTGCAGGTTCCAGAAAGTAGCGGCACAGGGGCTCACCGGGTCAGCGGCGGTAACAGTCAGTCAGTGCGGAGCTTTGGTGGTAAAATCACCTACTCGGCGGTGTGCCAGTTTTTTGACGAGACACCAGAGGAGGGTTGAACATAACTATATGTAGAATCTGTGGGCAGAAAGTAAAGTGTGACCTGGGACCTAACGTTGGCACCACAGCCCTGCATATACATCATGCAGTGTCACCATACGTGTTTCAAATGTGGTGGTCCATCCTGTCCCAACAGCTGTAGCACCCAGTGGCACGCCTCCCATTTCAGGCAGTCAAGGCTTCACCACCTCTGCCAAAGACAACTCCCTGTCTATTACATCATCTACCGGTCCAGAAACTCCTGCTCCTCGGCAGTCATGGTGCCAGCAGCCGTTCACCGAGACGATTGCCAAGAGACAGCAGTATGCCTCTAGCCATCCCTAAGTGCAGAAGCTGACCGTGCTCCTGTCCAAGTTGGTGGTACTGCAGTTCCTCCCTTTTCAAGTGGTGGACTCTGCACCATTCAAAGAACTGGCCAGGAATCTTGGCATTCACTTCAGCCATTGTAACGACACGGGTAGTGGCTCCTCTGGACCACCGCAAGCGGTGGTAGCGGCCACGCCAGGGAGCGGGGTCTCAGTAAGTCCCGGTTTCCACCAGAGCCCGCCGCAAGGTAGGATAGACTTTCTGCGGCGGGAGTCCTACCAGGTCGCTACCCCTGGCGCGACTAGCTTGAGGTGGCAGCCGGGGCGCAACGAGGTACCGAATCATAAGGCGAAACTTGTTGTCAAAAGGTCAGGCCAACAGGTCAGGGCAGGCGGTGGAGATTCGAGGTCAGGTAATGTAACAGAAAGGTCAGGTACATGGGCAGAAAGGAAGTGATGAACAGGGAGAAATTGATGAACAGGAATAAATATATTAACAGGGGGAAATTATTGAACAGGTGGAAATTGATGAACAAGAATAAATATATTAACATGGGGAAATTGATGAACAAGAATAAATATATTAACAGGGGGGACAATAAATTGAACAGGAGAAAGGCCATTAATGATTTTTGATGATCTAAGTGGACAGGATGATTCTCCTGGGCGAACGAAGTCACACACGGGAGGAAATGCTCAATCAGGTTGCTCAAGTCCTACACCCATCTGCAAGACATTCTAAAAAGTGCCAGGAAACTTTGCATGCACTACAGCCATTCTTACACCACCAAGCACACCCTCCTTAAGCTGCAGCGGCAGTCTGGCCTCCCCTAACATAGGCTTATATGTGACATTTCCAAACGGTGGAATTCAAGCCTCCATATGTTGGAACGACTCTATGAACAGAGAAAGGCTATTAATGGTTTATTGATGATCCAAGCGGACAGGAGTACACCCCTATGTAATTTTAATGTTGGCCAGTGGCAGCTCATGCGTGACACCTGCCGTTTGCTCAGGCCCTTTCATGCGGACATGCGTTATTTGTCAGTCGCCAGGACTACGGGATGAATAACGTCATTTCACTGCTTCATGTTGTAACGGACAGCGGTAGTGGATCCACTGGACCACCGCAAGCAATGCCAATAGCCATGCCAGGGAGCGGGATCTAAGTAGGTCCCAGTTTTCACCAGAGCCCGCCGCAAAGCGTAATGGACTTTCTGCGGCGGGAGTCCTACCAGGTCGCTACCCCTGATGTGACTAGCTTGCGGTGGCAGCCGAGGCGCAGCGAGGTACCGAATCGTAAGACGAAAGTCGTAGTCAAAGGTCATGCCAACAGGTCAGGGCAGGAGGCGGAGATTCAAGGCCTTTTTCCACCGTTAACAGGGGAGGGCCTCCCCTTTTTCCACCATTAACAGGGGAGGGCTTCGCCTTTTTCCACCGTTAACAGGGGAGGGCTTCCCCTTTTTCCACCGTTAATGGAGAGGACCTCCCCTTTTCATACAAAGCCAGTTTTGCAGCATTTGCTTTTGCTTCTTTTTTGTTCTGCCCCATTCCAGTTTTGTACTGAATTCAACCAACAATGGCACAGAATGCAAAATATACACCAAAAACATTCCCTGTAGTTATGGTCTCCTTCAGTTCAAGTTCCATACGCTGCATTTGAACAAACTGGTGTAATGCAGAAACTGGATTCAAACCACCACGTTTATACTTCATGAGTGTTTGCTTGTCACTGCTGTCCTCCTCAACGTTCTTGGTATGCAGAGGCTTACCGCTCGCCAAAAAACCTCTCATGCCACTCTCCACATCAATACTGCAAGAAGCAGGGGGTGTCTGCCCCACCTCTTCGTTGCCAAGTAGCTGCTGACTGTCCTCAAATTGTTAGTCCTCGCTGCATAGTGGCGCTGAGCCCAGACCACATAGTAGATCTATGGCTGAGGGAACCAGATGGGACAGAGGCGGGTTGAGGACAGGTGAGGGCCGCTGACCCGCTCCCGGGCCATGCCAACTAAGGGTTGTGTCTGACGTTCCCACCGACTCTTGGCTGGGGTTGTCACATGTCATCTGGGAGGAAGTGGATGACCTAGTCAACCAATCAAGAACCATTGGGTTGCTGGTCAACACACGGCCGCTAGATGACAGCGGCAGTTGTGGCCTCACCGAGTGACCCCTGCTGCGACGTCCCCTTGCTGTGCTGCGACCTGGGCCAATGTCCAGGAATGTTTGTGCCACTGCTACTTGCAGGTGAAGAGCCTGTCACCTCTCTGTCTGACATACTGTTTGTTCAAAAATGTACAGACTCTGTTTAATGAAGATACCTGTGTATGATAAATACACACCCTGTATTTGACTCCAAATTAACCCACTAACAAGCTTGGGTAACCCTTGGATATAAATTGCGCTCCACAAGTGGGCAGGAAAAATTTACTTGTATGTGCCATTTAAAAACACTGTGTATTTTACTGAATATAAAAGCACAAACAGGCTTAATTAACCTTCGGATATGAATTATGATACAGGCAAAATTTCTTCTTTGGCGTTGAAAAACAAAGTTTCTTTTACAGACTACAGCTGCAGAAAAATACTTAGTTAACCCTTGGATGTATATTGCGCAAAAGAAATGTGCTGCCTCAAATTACCAGCTTAGTAGCGTTTTAAAACGGCATTTATTTTACGGAGCACAACAGCAGAAAAACTCGTAATTAACCTTTAGATATGAATTATGCTACAGCAAAAATTTCTTCTTTGGTGTTAAAAAGGACGTTTCTTTTACTGAGTACAACTGCAGAAAAATACTTAAGTTACCCTTGGATGTAAATTGCGCAAAAGAAATGTGCTGCCAAAAATTACCAGCTCTGTAGCATGTTAAAACGGCGTGTATTTTACGGGGCACAACAACAGAAAAACGCTTAATTAACCTTCGGATATGAACTATGCTACAGGCAAAAATTTTTCTTTGGCGGTGAAAAAGAATGTTTCTTTTAGTGACCACAACAGCAGAACAACGCTTAATTAACCCCTGGATCTAAACTGCGCAAAAGAAATGAGCAACCAAAAATTAAGTGGTATTTGGATTGTAAAAGCGCTGTTTCTTTATCTGAATACAACAGCAACAGGTTTAGATAACCCTTGGATATTCAATGTGCTCAAGAACTGAGCAGATAGCATTAAAATGTATATGCAGTTGCAGTGGACGCACACTGGACTTCAATCCAATACCCCACAAAATCAGAATTAGAACGTAAGAGAAGCAGTCTCTGAGACAAGCTGTGACACCCCCCAAAAATCGCTGTATCAAAGTTAGTTCTTTAGTATGAGATATCATGAGCAGCAACAGCACCTTCCCTAACCAGCACAGTGAGAGGAGTGTGAGCTGCCAGCGTCGCACCCGGACTTATATAGTGTGGTGACGTCACAGAATCCCGCCGGTCTCTGATTGGCTTCATCTCTGCACATGTCATTTAGGCTACTCCTTTCTTCCTCCCAGACTTCTTTGCCCCATGTAACGCCATGTGCTAGCAGCCATTTTATCAATTAAAAACACGCTTCGTTCATGCAAATCACCCCAAACTTCGACTTCGTTCAAAATCGAAGTTTTCCTGAAATTCTAATCTAATTCCACTTGTTAGGATCGATTCGCCCATCTCAAGTTGGCAAGTTTCCAAGATTTTTTGCAGAGCCAAATCATCAGTTCATGGTAGGCTTTGGGCAAGTTTGCACATGACATAGATAATTTTTGTAGATAAATTTGATGATAGTGGACTGGAAATGGTCACTTTACATAACTAGTCTAATTGGTTATATATTCCTAATATAGTAATTAGCTGTTTATTACTTTTACCCATTTGAGGTCTGTGCTTGGCTTCTATATTTTTTGGCTAAAGATGAGAATAGACCCCAGAAGGAGGTATTCCTTCTTTCATATTCTTGGATCCAATCCTGTTTTTAGCAAAAGGGAACATAACCCTCAAGGCTCAAGTTCGGATATATAAACTAGTACTTCAGCATTAGGTTGCCAAATACAGCTCTCATGCAATTATGTAAGAATTTAATAAATTAGAATTTATAAGACAATTTAATTAAAAAAATATATTTATATATGTTCAGCCTGGAGTAGTCAGTTAAATATTGTAAGGACTCACTCACGTTCAGCCACCATTTTGGGTCGTCCCAGGGAATATTCTGCTCTTGGACCGCCGTCCTTTGGTAGAACGGTTGGCACTTTAACACAGGGCACTTGGACACCGGCTTTCTTTCAGTTTGGCCTCCACCAGCTTTATTCCACGGCATACAGGAATAAAAGTAAAGAAAACCTTGGCCGTCTGGCCACTTGCTACACATGTAGCTCCCCTCTCTATATAGGGTCTGGACCTAGTGTCCAGTCAGAACAGTCCGTTCTATCAGCCTCCACTGGTTGGGCTTCCAGAGGTCAGCCTCAAGCCTCTGGGATAAGAGCCTCTCCTCAGCTCTTCACTGCTCCACTTCCAGGAGCGAACCACACCTCTTGTACACTTGAAGGCCTAGGCCCTTTTTAGGAAACCCGAGACCTTTCCAAATCCTGGCCTGGACCATGGGGAGTAGACGCCCACCCGACACATTGCCTACTCCCAATAAGAGCCAACCCAGGAACGGCTGAAAAGCCAAACTAACAATTCACCATTGCCAAACATTTAGTGTGGCTGACAATACATACCGCTGGCTCTTTTCCCACCAAGGCCAGGTATCCTTGGTGGCATGTTGTGTTGAAAAGGCTACCTGGTCGCTCTGAAAATTGGTATTGATGATTTGTAAAAGTCAATGTCTAGGGATACTTCTACTGTACCACTTACATACGCCGAGCGTTTTAGTCAGGCGGTAGCATGAAGGAACAATTTTACTGCATTGAGGCGTAACAGGCTTCTGCACATATCCCACGTTGTTGTCAGGAGGAAAAGAGACAATTTATCAGTTACAAAAGGGATGATTATTGGCTTTCAGGGAAAGGGTGTCGGTATTTCTGAAACTGAAACTGCGCAGTTTGTAAACTGTTCTCATGCTGCTGTGCTGAAAGTGTATTGTGAGTGGACAAATGGCTCCATTATGGAAACTGCAGAGCACCATGCACCATTGATGGGAGGAGTAATCATTGGTTATGAAGGTGCGCAATGGCGGACAAACACACTATGGTGGAGCTTTTGGCCTCCAAAATGAAAAGGGTGTCTGTATTTTGTGTTGGAAACCTAGAAAGTGCTGGACAGCCCGCCCCATCGAATAGTACGGGCGTTACTAGTAGGTTGTAAACCAGCATGGTGCACCACACGTATCTGTATTAATGGCACCCTTTTATATCGCCTTATCTATATGCAATTGTAATGCTAGCAACCACTCCCCTCATACATAGAAGGTTTGAGTGGTTATTTTATCAGTATTCTTGCATTTGTGCAATCTCCCCATGTATTATAATGTGGCTTTTCTGCATGCTGGTGTGAACAGGTATCAATTTAAGGTGCAGTTTTTTATCATCTAATTGTTCCCCTAATATTGCCGTGTGTGAGCTACTGCTCAGCAATTACCTGCACCTGTTTGTCTTTCCCAAGTAGCATTGGGGCCTGTGTTGCCTCCTACTGGGTTCAGTCTTTAGTTCAGCCATTGAGCTGTAAGTATGGCCTTGTTGTGTTCTCCAAAATGAACCAAGATGTGTGTATAAAGAAACAGTTCAGCAAAACCTACTATGTATGGAGCCACACAGCAGATGAATGGTCCCTGCACCAATTCCAATGAAGTTACATTGGCAGGAAACAGTTCAATTTCAATTGGACCTCAGCCAATTGGCAAAGGTTTGACCTCTATGCTGAGTCGTGTTTTCTGCTTCATCGAACAGATGGATGTTGCCATGTCAAGTAAGAAATATCAGGGCACAAACACCAACAAACATGAGTGCTGGAAGAAAACAAGCTAGTGATGGCAGCATTATGGTCTGGGGAATGTTGTCTGGGCCACTAATCCATGTGGAAGGCTCTTTCATTGATTTGGGTATAAAGCCTCGTTCACACGGCTTATTCTGGGACTGATTGGAGCCGTACTGCGCGCCGGATTTGCGCTGCAGTACGGCTCCAATCAGTCCCAGTAACTACGATAATTCACAGTTCTCATAGAAAACTGGGGAGTCCGTCTCTTATCCCCGCTCGGTGAATCCGCCGAGGGGGGGAGAAAGTGACATACACATTATTTACGGCTGCCGGGGTAATTGCAGGGCGAAATCCGTCCCCGCAATTACGTCGGCAATAAGCCGTGTGAATGAGGCCTAAATTCAATCTTGCAGATCACATACACTCATACATGCGGATTGTCTTCCTTGGGGTGAATGAGATCTTCCAGTAATACACTGTAACATGTCACATGAACAGAAATGTTAAACATTGGTTGAAAGAGCATGACCAAGACTTCCAAGTACTACCCCGGCCCATAATTCTACAGATTTAAACCCAATTTATCATCCTGGGATGGGGGTCCCTGGATGGTGGTGATGGCTCTACGGATCCTCAACATTGTTCGAGATACTGGTGAGAACCTACCAGGCCCTTACTAAATAAATATGTTTCTAAAGTTTCTATTGACATGAAATTCTGAGAAATGACACAAGAAAAAAGTACTGAACGCATGTAGAAACAAAGGTGCAAAAAGCCATAGAAAGCTATGACACCAACTGAAATTTATCAGTAATTAAAAATCAATCTAGCCACTTAGTGATAAATAATAACAGCTGGTTCAATTGATGACCTTATATAAAGGTGTCATATTAGCAAGGTGCCACACAAGAAACATCTCATGATGGGTAAAACCAGTAAGCTGTCTCAAGATCTTCGCAACCTTATTGTTGCAAAACTTACTGTCATCACCAACAAAGACTTATGTTTAAACCTAGAGAAGCTTGTATAAACAAGCAGGAGATAAGAACTGCTGTAATTTTGAAATGAGGCAAAATCAGAACAGCAATGTATTTGGTAATAGTCTTTCCTTACCTTTGCCTACATGTTTAAATATAGCCCATTTAATAAGAATGATTGCAGACCTTACCATACTGTTTGGCTTTGCTTATTATAAGAAAACATAACCTTGTTAATTAAGCCAATATAAAAGTTCTAAAACTCTTTTAAGATGGAAATTCAGTAGAAAGTGTGACAAAATGTTAATTGTTTTCAGTCCCTTGTGTGACAAATCTGATGCAAGTATAAGCAAAATGGTAAGTTTATAAAATAAAAACATACAGGTAGACAAAGAAGTGTCAACATGTCAGGATAGATGTCTGGAAAATAGAAAATGCTCCAAAAAAACTAATAACAATAAATGGTGAAAACAGGACTGTAACAGAACTGTAGGAAAGATCTCATGTATGTATAATCAAATGTTATAAAGTTTATAAAAGAAAAACATAGAAGCAGAACACAGAAGAAGTTAATGCTTCAGAATAGAAAACTATAAAATAGTGTAATATGCCTGGAAATAGAAAATGGTCAGCAAAACTAATAAGAAACAAATTGTGAAAACAAGAATCCATGTTTATGACATCTATAAGGGTGCTTTCACACAGCGCAGTTTTAAAGCTGTTTTCACACAGCGCAGTTTTGGTGCACTTTTAACTGCGCTCCAATTAAATTACTTTTATTACCAGCAAGCTTCTTTCACTTATCTAAATTGTTTGAAAAGTGAGTAATCAATTAGTGTGTCTGTAATCCACAAGACTTCAAACACAGGAATTGATTACTTACTTGAAACACCTTTCTGAACAATTTAGACAACTGAAAGAAGCTTGCTGGTAATAAAGGCAGTTTAATTGGAGCGCAGTAAAAATTGCACCAAAACTGCGCCGTGTGAAAGCACCCTAACAAACTGACCGAATGAAATTAGATTTACATACAAAAAAGCCAGATACAGACCAGCACTAACAAAGAAAACAGTATAGGATGGAGAAGCAATCATGGAGTATGAATAATTGGAGAAAATTGTCTAATCTAGTATGTGAGTGGTCCCCCATTACAGAAACAATCACATCATTTATACTAAGAAGCTTTACTTTTCCTTTCTTCACACATTGGTGGGGGTTACATATTTCATATACTGTAAAGAAGCAAGATAGTTGCAGTACACTGTAGGTGGCGCTGTTACTTACATATAACACAATCATAAACAAGACTCCTACAGTTCAGTGTTAACTGTACAAGGGCTTCAGGCCAGCGTTGTCCATTCACAGGCACAGCAGAAAGGTCACTACTGTCCTGGGCCTATTTGTTAAGACCACCACAGATCCCTACTATCATCCTTTGGCCCAGGTCTGGGTGGGCTATATGCCCACTGAAGCAGATTCCCAGTGGGACACTGGGTCCTGGGCTGCTGTGGCTGGGGCTACACAGCCTCAACAACTTCAATGACTCCAATAACAGAAGGCATCAATTGTGAGTCCCTGGGTGTAATTATTTTGTCTCAGTATAGAAGCAGCACTAAATTCACTTGTATGGTCTGCAGTATGATGGCAGCCTAAGCTGCTATCTGACCAGTAGGGTAAAAGTGAATATATGCCTGTCTCTGACGCTGTGATTAGGTGTTTATATGAGCCCCTTTTATTTTCTTACTTGTGTTGATGGTGTGGTATACTTCAGAGAGTGACCAACAAATATAGAATTTGCTATTGCACATCTTCTGGGCCACTAAATTAGAAATCCAAATCAACAACGAACCAAAGAAGTTGCGAGAAATAATTATATGAAGCGTTTATCAATCAAAAACAAGAGACTTACAACCAGATGATTCTGCAAATGGATGGTAACAGGTGCACGGTTGGTGGAGATTTCATATACAAGTGCAATCCAGAAGCAAGATAGCAAAAGTGATAACTGACCCTAACTATCTGTCCCTGAATCTTACTTGAATCTTCTAAACCTAACCCTATGGCTGTCCCTGTTACAGGAACTTCTATCCCTGAAAGTGATCCTAAAAAATGTTCCTAAACTATAGCTGACCCTAAAACAGCAAGCAGCTCTAGAACCCAGAAACTCCCTGGGAAGAGAAAAGCAGGAACTACAGCACGGCAGAAACCCGACAGTCCCATTGTAATTAATAGGGTCCATCAGGAGCTGCGAGTGTCCTTAGTGAACAGATCCCATGGGGTCAGTTTTTCACCTCTGCGACGGAGATTCCGAATGGAAGCACCAGGGCAGATGTGAACCAGGCCTTAATATAGTGTGAGCAGTTCACGTTGATAAATACTACAGGAGTGGTTTCCACTAATGTTTCCTATTGCCATACAATGACAATTCTTGTAAGGCTATGGTCACACGGCTTACAATGGGACGTATTTCAGTCTGTAATTACGCGCCGGAGTGCGCAAATTACGGCTGGAATACGTCCCATTCATTACGGTAATCCACAGTTCTCATAGAGAACTGTGGATTACGTTTCCTCTCCCTGCTCGGCGAATACGCTGCGGGGGGAGATAAGTGACATGTGAATTACCAGCGGTGTATACGCGCTGCTGGTAATGAAAGTCTATGGGCTGGCGACGTGTCGGCCCCCCGCTCCCGTCCCCGTCCACACGTAATTACGCCCCGCAAATAAGCCGTGTGAACATAGCTTAATACTGAGTTCTAAATAGCAACTGTAACGGCTCACATGCCGTCGGCCGCCATCTTGGACCGGCTCTGGGGATTTTCACTCGCGGAATCGCCGTCTTTCGTAGAAACGGTATGGCACTCAGACACCAGGCTTCCGTTTAACTGGCCTCAACCAGTTTTATTTAGGCTCAGGATAAACGTATAGAAACATAAACATCAAAAACATAAATAAACATCTAGGCCGTCTAGCCACTGTCTACACATTAATGAGTCCCTCACTAACCTGCGGCCAGGACCTACCGTCCAACACCGCCAGCACTCAGTTCACCAGCCTCCACTGGTATACAGGCTTCCTCAAGGCAGCCACCTGCTTGCCTCAAGCCTGGGGGGTTAAGAGCCTCCTCTCACCAGCTCCACTGCTGCTCCAACTTGCAGCTGACCACACACCCCTGATTACCTGGAGCAGCAGGCTTTTGTAGGCCTCCAAGGCCATGCCAAAAACATGTGCTGGAACATGGGAACATGGGGAGTAGACACCCACCCGACACATTGTCTACTCCCAATAAGAGCCGACCCCAAGAACGGCTGAAAAGCCAAACTAACCATATACCTTTGCCAACCACTTAGTGTGGCTGACAATACATCTGACCGGCTCCTATTCCACCAAGGCCACATATCCTTGGTGGCATGTCGCATATACCACTCGGGTATATCTCCACCTAGTGGCAGAAACAGGCAACTACATGTAGCCGGTCCTCCACACAACATTGTTAAAAAATGTCAAGTGAATATATCAGAGTTGCCGTTTTGACATATTGTATACTAAAATTCCCAGTTTGATATATCTGAAGTAGTTAGGTGAGGTTCACATGGCTTATTGCCGGCGTAATTGCGGGGACGGATTTCGCCCGCAATTACGCTGGCTGCCGTGCAGGGGAGGCCGGGCAGGGGGGCCGGCTTCTCGCCGGCCCCATAGACATCCTGTCACGGGTGGGCCTGAGACCCCGTCCCAGGTCGCAGGCACACCCGTGGTCCCGGCACGAGCGGCACTGCTGCCCGCATGTCGTGCGGTTGGCATGCTCACTCTGCCAGCCGGGTCCCTGCCTACTTACCCGGCCGCGCTCCTGCTGCAGCTCCAGTCTCCCGACTAGCGCGTCCCCGCTCCTTAGGGCGCGCGTGCGCCGGTTCTGTGAAATTTAAAGGGCCAGTGCACCGGTAATTGGGTATTGCCGGTCACTGCCCTTATTTAAGCCTGCCCCTTCCCGAATCTTTAGTGCCATTTAGCCTATAGAGAAAGAATTCCTAACCTTGTTCTGATTACCGTGCACCATACCATTTGCTTCCGTTCCTCGACCACGAATCTTGCCGCCTGCCCTGACCTTCTGCCTGTCCACGACCACGAACCATAGCCGCCTGTCCTGACCTCCTGTCTGTCCCCAACTATGAGCCTGCCTGACAATTTTGTACCATGCTACACCTCGGCTGCCTCCGCAAGCAAGTCACGTCAGGGGTAGCGACCTGGTAGACTCCCACCGCAGCAAGTCCATCCCGCTTTGCGGCGGGCTCTGGTGAAAACCGGGACCTACTTAGATCCCGCTCCCTAGCATGGCTTACGCCATCGCTTGCGGTGGTCCAGAAGATCCACTATCTCCGACCGTGACAGTAAAATCCGACCATGGATCCCGCCAAGGTGCCTCTGCTGCCCGACGCTGACCTCACCACCATCGTGGCTCAGCAGTCGCAACAGATCACTCAGCAAGCCCAGCAACTCAGCCATCTCTCCGCCATGATGCAGCAGTTCCTGGCCGCTCAGCAGCAGCAACCCGCTCCCGTGGCTCCCGCTGCTCCTTCGGTTCCTGCTCCGACTGCTGGCCCTAGTCTCCGTCTGTCTATGCCATCCAAGTTCGATGGGGACTCCAAGGCTTGCCGGGGGCTTTATCACCCAATGCTCCCTGCATATCAAATTAATGGGTAAGCAATTCCCCATCGAAAGGTGGCGTTCGTGCTCAGTCTTCTTTCCGGGAAAGCCCTGGCCTGGGCTACCCCCCTCTGGGACAGGGACGACCCGATCACGGCCAACCTTGCTACATTCCTCACCGAGTTCAGGAGTGTTTTCGAGGAACCTGCCCGGGCTTCTTCTGCCGAGACCGCCTTGCTAAACCTGCGCCAAGGGGACTCATCTGTAGGCGATTATGCCGTACGTTTCCGCACTTTGGCTTCCGAATTATTGTGGAATGAAGCGCCGTTGACTGCCACCTTCAAGGAGGGCCTCTCCAGCTGCATCAAGGATGTCCTGTCTGCCCGGGATTTCCCATCTTACTTGAGTGACCTTATCTCCCTGGCCACTCGGATTGACATCCGTTTCTCGGAACGCCAGGAGGAGCTCCGGCAAGAACGAGAACAGGCTAGACCCCGTCGTCTCCCTCGTCTGGCTCCAGTATTCCAAAGGCCGCCACAGTTGCCCTCTCCGCCTGCTGCCGAGGAGGCCATGGAAGTGGATAGAGCCCACCTGTCTGCGCCGGAGCTAACCAGAAGACGTGAGGAGAATCTTTGTCTGTATTGTGGCAGTTCAGACCATTTCCGCAGATCCTGCCGACTGCGCCCTCAGCGTCCAGGAAACGGTCGCACCTAGGGTACGTGGGAGAGGCGTCCCTAGGTGAGAGCAAGGCCTGTCCTCGCCTGACCATGCCCGTGATCGTCAGCACTGGGTCAGGTTCCCAGTTTCACGTTGCTGCTTTCCTGGACTCTGGGTCAGCTGGAAATTTCTTGGACGCTGCCCTGGTGTCCCAGCATAATCTCCCTGTGATCCGCCTGGAGAAGCCCCTACTCATCTCCTCTGTCAGTGGAGAGATTCTCAGGGATCCAATTTGGTTCCGCACTGAGCCTCTGGTCCTACAAGTAGGGGTTCTGCACAAGGAGAGACTTGCATTTTAAGTGCTACCCCGTTCTTCCTCGTCCATTCTCCTGGGTCTCCCTTGGCTGCAGCGCCATGCTCCCGTGCTCAACTGGCAGATGGGTGAAGTCTTGAGTTGGGGTTCGGAGTGTCAGTCTCGCTGTTTGGTGGCACCTCGCCTGGTGCTTACCGCTTCTCCAGTGCCGTCTAAGCCTCTGGCGGGCCTTCCCGCACCGTATTAAGCTTTTGCAGACGACTTCGCCGAGAAGCAAGCTGAGATATTGCCGCCCCATCGCCCATATGACTGTCCTATTGATCTTCTGCCCGGGACGTCTCCTCCACGGGGCAGGGTTTACCCCCTGTCGGTTCCTGAGACATTGGCTATGTCTACGTATATCAAGGAGAATCTTCAGAAGGGGTTCATTCACAAGTCATCCTCTTCAAGTGGGGGCCGGGTTCTTTTTCGTGTCTAAGAAGGATGGTACCCTACATCCTTGCATAGACTATCGTGGGCTCAACAAGATCACGGTAAAGAACAGCTATCCTCTGCCCCTGATCATGGAAGCTTTTTGACCAGCTACGAGGTGCCAAGATTTTTACTAAACTGGACCTGCAATTGGCTCATAACCTCATACGGATAGGTGAGGGCGATGAATGGAAGACCGCTTTCAACACTTGAGACAGGCACTTCGAGTACCTGGTCATGCCTGTCTCAACTACTACAGGCAATTTACACCACATTTCTCCTTGCTGGTATCTCCCATAGTGGCATTGACTAAGAAGAACGCCATCTCCAAAGTTCTGGCCACCAGCGGCAGAGGAAGCCTTCACCAAGTTAAAGTCTGCCTTCACCTCTGCGCCTGTGCTCTCCCGGCCAGATACTGAGAAACCATTTTTCCTCGAGGTCGACGCCTCCTCGGTGGGGGCCGGAGCCGTACCCTCCCAGAAAGGGCCCAAAGGCAAGACCCTCACTTGCGTTTTTTTTTCTAAAAGTTTTTCCTCTGTAGAAAAGAATTACTCTATTGGCGACCAGGAGTTACTGGCCATCAAGCTGTCCCTGGAGGAATGGGGGCATCTCTTGGAGGGAGCTCATCACCCAGTCAGCATCTATACCGACCATAAAAACCTGTTATATCTCCAGACGGCTCAACGCTTAAATCCACGCCAGGCTCGTTGGTCCCTCTTCTTTTCCCGATTTAATTTTCTCATTCATTTTCGCCCTGCGGAACGAAATGTCAAGGCCGACGCTCTCTCCCGTGCTTCGGATGTGACTGGGGACGAGTCAACTCCACGGCACATTATCCCTCCAGAACGGCTCATCTCTGTCACGCCTGTAGACCTACAACGTATTCCTCCCGGCAAGACATATGTCCGCCCAGCTCTTTGGAAGAAGATACTGTCATGGGGTCATTGCTCCCGTATGGCGGGGCACCCAGGAGTGCAAAGGTCTTGCTCCCTCATCTCTCGATTTTACTGGTGGCCGGGTCTGGTCCAGGATGTTCGTGAGTTCGTGGAGTCCTGAGCTTCCTGTGCCCGGAACAAGTCCCCTCGTCTCAAGCTGGCAGGTCTGCTCCTTCCACTACCGATACCCAACTGTCCTTGGAGCCATGTGGCCATGGATTTTATCACGGATCTACCTCCTTCCTCTGGTAACACCGTGATCTGGGTGGTTACAGACCGGTTTTCTAAAATGTCTCACTTTACTACTCTGCCGGGTCTACCCTCAGCCCTTCGCCTTGCCAGTCTATTTTTTCTACATATTTTCCGGCTGCATGGGTTTCCTTGGCACATAGTGTCGGCCCGGGTGTCCAGTTTGTCTCCAGATTCTGGCGCTCCCTCTGTAACCAGCTACAAGTGAAACTGGACTTTTCTTCGGCCTACCACCCCCAGTCTAATGGGCAGGTGGAGAGAGGTAGCCAGACCCTAGGCTGCTACCTGCGCCACTTTGTCTCCGCGCGCCAGGATGATTGGTCTAGTTTGTTGCCCTGGGCTGAGTTTTCCTATAACTCCTTGGACTTGGAGTCTGCTGGAGCTGCTCCTTTCTTTATTGTCTACGGGCGACATCCCCGCCCACCCCTCCCTCTTTCTGTACCCTCTGAGGTCCCTGCCGTCGAGGAGCTGGTCCAGGACCTGTCAGCTATCTGGAAGCAAACGCACCATTCTCTACTCCAGGCTTCCGCTCCTACCAAGGCGCAAGCTGACAAAAAGCGAAGACCTCCGCCGATCATCTCTCCTGGTGATAAGGTGTGGTTTCGGCTAAATATATTCATTTCAAGGTTCCCAGCTATAAGCTTGGTCCCTGGTTCCTGGGTCCGTTCGAGGTGCTTAAGCGCATTTATCCAGTGGCATACAAGTTCCGCCTTCCTCCCACTATGCGGGTCCCGAACTCCTTCCAGGTCTCTCTTCTAAAACCAGTCATCCTAAATCGCTTCTCTCGGGTAGTTGCTCCTCCCACTCCTGAGGCCGATGCCACCAATGTCTTTACGGTAAAGGAGATTTTAGATATGAACACGGTCAGAGGGAAGTGGTTTTTTCTCATTGACTGGAAGGGATTCGGGCCCGAAGAGAGGTCCTGGGAGCCAGAGGACAATATTCTGGACCATAATATCATTCCGAAGTTCCTTCAGGCCAGAAAGAGGGGGAGGCCGAAGGGGTGGGGGTACTGTCATGGGTGGGCCTGCAACCCCCGTCCCGGGTCGCAGGCACACCCGTGGTCCCGGCATGAGCGGCACAGCCGCCTGCATGTCGGGCGGTGGGCACGCTCACCCTGCCGGCCGGGTCCCTGTCTACTTACCCGTCCCCGCTCCTGCTGCAGCTCCAGTCTCCCGACACTCACGTTCCTGCTTCCTAGGGCGAGCGCGCGCCGGCTCTGTTAAAATTTAAAGGGCCAGTGCACCGGTAATTGGGTATTGCCGGTAACTGCCCTTATTTAAGCCTGCCCCTTCCTGAGTCTTGTGCCGGATCTTTAGTGCCAATTAGCCAATAGAGAAAGCAATCCTAGCCTTGTTCTGATTACCGTGTACCGTACCATTTGCTTCCGTTCCTCGACCACGAATCTTGCCGCCTGCCCTGACCTTCTGCCTGTCCACGACCACGAACCATAGCCGCCTGTCCTGACCTCCTGCCTGTCCCCGACTATGAGCCTGCCTGACGATTTTGTACCACGCTACACCTCGGCTGCCTCCGCAAGCAAGTCACGTCAGGTGTAGCGACCTGGAAAACTCCCACCGAAGCAAGTCCATCCCGCTTTGCGGCGGGCTCTAGTGAAAACCGGGACCTACTTAGATACTGCTCCCTGGCGTGGCTTACGCCATCGCTTGCGGTGGTTCAGAGGATCCACTATCTCCGACCGTGACACATCCATTATCCACGGCACGTATCCCGCAGGGATAATGTGCATGTCACTTTCTCCCCGCTCGGCGGGGGGAGATGGAATCCATAGTTCTCTATGAGAACTGTGGATTACCGTACTGACTGGGACGGATTTCAGCTGTATTGGAGCGCAATACGGCACGCAATACGGCTGAAATCCGTCCCAGAATCAGCCGTGTGAACGAGGCCTTACAATACATACACCTAGAAAAATCCACATTATTTTTAAGTTTATTGGAATCCCTTTAACTATAAACAGAATAAAAGTTACTTTTTATTACATAAAACAGAACAATTAGGGTGCGTCCACACAACGTATACAAAATACCAGTTGGATTCTGCTTTAGAATCCGGCCGGTATCTTGTCCTCTTTTGCATGATTTTGGGGGACGGTTCTGTTTGCGGTTTGCGGATTCGCCCGTCCTCCTCAACCAACCTAATGCACACCTTACGCCCGAAAACCAGGTGGAAGATTGTGCACGTTCTAAGTTTTTCTGAAGTCCGACGGTGTAAAAAAAACGACCAGCAGAAAATCCGTTCAGTGTGGATGCCTGAGTGGATTTTCTATTAAAGTCTCCTAAAACTGAAGCAAACTGAATTCATTATCTTTCCACCTTCCCACTCCATCCCTCCACCTGATCTCTCTATCATAGTCAATGGCTCTACACTCTCACCGGTCCCGCAAGTCAGCTGTCTTAGGATAACCCTTGACTCCGCTTTGTCCTTCAAACCACACATCCAAACCTCCATCTGCCACCTCCACCTGAAAAATATTTCACGAATACGCTCATTCCTCAACCCTGACACTACAAAAATGTTGGTCCATGCCCTCGTCATCTCCCGCCTAGACTAATGCAACATCCTTCTCTATGGCCTCCCATCCAGCACTCTTGCTCCCTTCAATCCATCCTCAACTCTGCTGCCCGTCTTATCCACCTCTCTCCCAGTTACTCCTCTGTCTGCAAATCCCTTCACTGGCTACCCATTGCCCAGCGAATTAATTTTAAGTTACTAACCATGACCTACAAAGCTCTCCATAACCTCTCTCCTCCATACATCTCTGCCCTAATCTCCAGATACCTCCCCTCACGCAATCTCCGCTCCTTCTTCTCTACTCTTCTCTTGTCAGCTCCTCACACAACCGTCTCCAAGATTTCTCTCATGCTTCCCGCACACTCTGGAACTCACTGCCCCAACATGTCAAACTCTCCCCCACTTTCACCAGCTTCAAAAGTAACCTGAAAACTCATCTTGTTAGGATAGCCTACAACCTAGAATAACCCCGCTGTCACTACACCCTCCACAAACATGTCTGCCCCTCACCTTCTGTCTCTTTCGCCCTTCCTTGTAGATTGTAAGCCCTCACAGGCAGGGTTCTCTTCCCTTCTGTACCTGTTGTTAGTCACATATTGTCACCATTGTACTTGCTTGGCGCTCTAAAATAAATAATAATAATAATAATAATGGAGGTGATTGTCGGTTTTCTGACGGTTTCTAAATCCGCAAACCAACTGAAAAACCGACCAGTAAACCATGTCGTGTGGACGGACCCTAAATGGTGATTTCTGGCATATGTGTTTTGTGTGTTGAATTGCCCCGACTTACCATAGGGCTGCTTTTTAGTCCCAATCCACCCTGCTCTGGCTCAAGACTGAACCAACCAGGCCACATCATAGGCTTTACTTTGTTGAAAGGTTAGTGACCATTTAACAAAATAGCTCTAAACCATTAACTCATTTATGTTACCTTGTATCAAACATTATAAATCATACAAATTCAATATGTTTTTGCAGTTGCCCCGCTCTCATTATGGAAAGAGTGGCTCGATAGTTGCTTTTGTTCCTGGAAATGTTTCTTCCCACCTCCTAGCCTGTAGAGACCACTTAACATAACTTCTATGAGCATCCTCTTTACCATTACGTTGTGTTATCCATTAGGCCGGCATAACATTTAGTCCTCCACTTCAGTTATGTCACGCACAGTTTATAATTTAACCTAGATGCTGTCATAATAAACAGAGTCACTGAAATGAATGTGCTTTTTTATCCTCTATTGAAATTGTTTCCCTTTTTTTCCTCCTGGCATTTATATCGCTTATTACTACTATGACATGTTTTTTTTGTTGTATCACATTAAAAAGATAATAAAAAAGAAAGAAATTGCAGACACATTTTAGATAATTTGATAGAATCTGTCAACACTACTTACGAATCTTCACTTTAGCAATAGCGGCTTATTATTTACAAGGTGTCTAATAAATCTTCAGTACAAGACATCATCGGATATTAATAGAACGGTCGACAATTGGTTCATCTCTTTTGAAGATGCCTTAAATGAGTTTTTCCATATATTGATAGGAGATGCCATAAATGTCTGAAAGGAGCCGATCCCACCACGTGGGCCCCGAGTACTAATATAATTCCAAAAGTCTCTGGGGCGACAAATGGTCACGCTTGTGCGGCACTCTCTTCATTTTCAGTTCTATGTACTGAACTCCCATAGAACAGGATGGAGAGTACAGAACAAGGGCGACCTCCTTTTCATTCTGCACAGAAACGTTTGGGGAGCCATTTCATGATGGACCCCAGAGGCAGGACCTGCACCTATCAGACATTTATGGCATATCCTATTTATATGCCATAAAAGTCTGAGATGGGAAAACTCCTTTAAAGCACCTTCAAAAAATCTCCATAAACTTTTAAGAGTTCACTCCTTGGTCGACCGTACTAATAATATCACATGATGCCTGGAACTCTAGATTTATTAGGCACCTTGTAAATAGTAAGCCAATATTGCTAAAATAAAAATTCATAAGTGGTGTTGACAGATTCTATAATATAGTCTCAAATGTGTTTGCAAATTATCTCTTTAAGGCAGCATCAGATATTTATGGACTATCCTATCAGTATGCCATAAATATCTGAGGAGGTAACATCCCTCTAGGGCTGGGTTCACATGCTGCAGTAATATGCCACATGGATTGCCATGCAGTTATTAGTCATGCATTTTTCACAGGTGAAATAGCTAAAAAAAAAAAAAAAGTCTCACCTGTAAAAATGTGCCCAGTAATTGCCCCCATCACACACTAACACTGGCTGTGAACCCAGCCTGACACATGACTTTTCAAACTCCCAATGAATGATCCACAGTTTGAAAAAGATATTTCTGAAGACCAGATGGACAACTTTTACTTTTGGCAGAGAGGACTAGCATTGTTGCCTACAGACCAGGAGTGTCAAATTTATTTTCAGCAAGGGCCACATTAGCATTATGATTGTTCTCAAAGGGCCAATAAAAATCTAACTTTTCCTTCACGTATTGTTAATAATCTGAGACAATATATGCACCATATTGAAGGGTCTCAGCAATCTTTCTATAGCCAATATAGATAAAACTGTAGATTCAACATCCATAAAAACCTAAAATATTTATTAGATGGAACCATACAGTACACAGGACAAAAGGAGAAAAAAAAACACACCGGTTATGTCAGGGACACCCTAGTCTTTCTCTGGCTTTCCTTGCCTAAGCAGAGCAACCACACCGATAAGGGTGACCTCTCACTCGTGCCTGTCCTAAGCAAGCCACAGTCAAAACAGAGGCCAAACAGATGGATGACAAACAGAAGATGACAAAGACACAACAGAAAAAAGAAAGGTAGCAGAGTCAGGGGGACCAAAGTCAAACTGGGAGATGATGCAGTACAGAGTCAGCAAGTAGAAGAATAGTCAAGATAATAACCTAAGTCCAGAGCCAGAGGAAATCCAAATGAACAGCAAAGAGATACAAGCCAGGATACAAAAAAAAATTACAGGCAAAAAAAAAAAACAGCCAGGGATTGGCCCAGGTAATTAACCATTAAGATTCTGTACAGAATTATTGCTGAGGCTGGAAAGAGACAGAGCCTTTTAAAAGGAAATACACACATTGCTGTCAATACTCCCCCTTTTGCGAGGGGTCCCTGGACCCTAAGATCTAGGACCAGGTTTACAGGGGAATTTAGTGTGGAATGCCCTTACCAGTTGATTAACATGAGCAGATGGGGCAGGAACCCAGGTCGTTCCTCCAGCCCATAACTTCTTCCGGACTAAATATTGTATACCATTCCTGACCTGCTGTGAATCCACAATTCTCTCTCCTTTGAATTACAGATCCTCTTCCACCTGGACTTATGAAAAACATTGTGTATCTGGAAGACCAGAGGAAGATGTAGACGAAAAGAGACCGGATTTATAACCCGAGTAGTCGGGTAAGGACTGACAAATTTAGGAGCCAATTTGTGATGGGGCACTTTCAATCTCATATTCTTAGCAGAGAGCCAAACCTTAACCTCTACTGCAAAGGCTGGTCCAATAGTGCGTCTTTTATCAGCATTCTTCTTGTGAATTCATTGGGATTTCCTCAGGTTCGATTGAAACTGTGCACAGTTTCTTCGATTCTTCCTCTACCATAGGGTTACTGGAAACAGAAGATGAGAGAGAACCAAAGCGAGGATGGAACCCATAATTACAAAAGAACGTTGAGGTCACGTAGAACGTCAGTGGAAACATTGTGATGATTATTAATGCCGAACTCTGCTAGAGAAAGGTATACTAGCCACTTTGCCTGATTATCCATGCAGTAGCACCTTAAGGTACTGCTCTAGAGTTTGATTAAAATACTCTTTCTGACCATTTGACTCAGGATGGAACGCCGAGGAAAAGGACAACTAGATTCTCAGTTAAGTACAGAAGGCCCTCCAGAATTTAGTCACTAACTGTACAGCCCTGTCAGAAACAATGCTCTCAGGAAGTCCATGAAGGCAAACTACATGGTCAATAAGCAGATGAGACAATGTTTTAGAACTAGGAAGCTGAGCTAATGACACAAAATAACACATTTTGCTGAAATGATCAAGAATTACCCATATTAATGTCTTATCCACGGAGAGGGGCAAATCTGTAATAAAATCCATGGACAAGTGAGACCAGAGCCTTTAGGGAACAGGCAAAGGATGCCCTGTAGGCCGGGCACATGGAACCCTAACCTAACCACATATCTCGCAGGCGGACACATAACATCACAGAGCATGGAGAGCCACCAGCAGGAACAAGAAATAAATCTGTTATTGGATGACCCAAAAGAACAGAATCATGTAACTCGTTGCACAGCCGAAATCTGAACTGTGGTGGTACAAATAACTTCCCATTGGGAGTAGAAGGTATAGCTAAATGCTGAAACTGTCTAATGTCACTGGTATGGTCAGGAGAGACTACAAAACCTTTAGATAGTATGGATTTGGGCAGTACGTCAGGAGACTGAGTGGCACAGAAGCTACGGGACAATGCATAAGCTTTAACGGTTTTGGAGTAGGGTCTGTAAGTAACAATAATGTCAAACCTAGTAAAAACGAGGCCCACCTAGCCTGTCTGGAATTGAGTCTCCTAGCGGATTTGAAATAAGTCAAGTTTTTTAAGGGTCCATGATGGGGTAATTCTGATGTCTTGCCCCCTCCAAAAAATAACAACCTTCATCAAATGCCCACTTGATGGCAAGAAGTTCCTAATTCCCAATGTCATAAGTTTTCTCCGTAGGGGAGAATTTACATGAGAAGAAGCCACAGGGGTGTAGGTTAGTCAAAGAGTTGGGGCCCTTGCGACAGAACTAGCCCCACTCCTACCTCAGAAGTATCAACTTCGACAGAAAAAGAACACGAGATGTCGGGTTGAACCAGAACAGGAGCTTCAGCAAAACACTTCTTCAAGGTTTCAAAGGTGCGAATGGCTTCAGGTTTCCAATCACTAAGATTCGCCCTTTTTTTTCCGCGGGTTGTAAAGGTTGGGCTTGGATGAAAAGTTAGGGAAAAAAACTTTTGTCAAAATTTAGAAAAAAATTTGAAAAAAAGATAAACAAAGCGCCAATAAAAGAGAGAGTGCTGAAAAAATGCAAGGGTTACTTGCCTATTTCCCAAACTTAAATTACCAATTATTAAGAAAACAATGCACCCGTAATCTTCTATACGTCTCCAACTAAATGTAGCAACTTTCCAGAAAAAAATAGCTAAACAACACTTTTGATTGAAGCAAGGGTGAACACCTGACCCCAGTGGTTACCCACAATCAGCCTTCTACCTTAATCAACTCCCGTACTCACAACTAAAGGTCTTTAAAAAAATCAAAAAAAGCACCAAAAATTACAAGAACTTTGCAAGTACCTAAAAGCTCTTTCCATAAAATCACCCGATCTATTTATCCCAGCGATCCACTTTACTACAAGAAAGGGAAATGGAACTTCGTGTTCAAATTAAAAATGTTTTCCGGCGGCAGCGCTCAATACCAACACGTAAAAACGAACTGGCAGATTTGGGGACGTAACCTAAAAACTACAGAGGCTTGTCCAAATAAAAGTACCAACGCTTTCGGAAGAAATAGGGCTTCCTTCATCGGGGCTGCTTGGGGTTTTCCCCAGTTAGTTTTTATGTTGGATATCTGAGCGCTGCCGGGCCGGAGGTTTGGTTAATTTGAAACACGAACGTTCCATTCCTTACTTTGTCAGTGAAGTGGATTCGTTGGAATAAACGATCGGATGCATTTTATGGAAGGCTTTTAAGTCGTTGAAGAGTTTTTTGTAATTTTTGGTGTTTTTTTGTGTATTTAAAAACGCCTTTATTTTGTGAGATAGGAGTTGTTTTGGGTAGAAGAGCTGATTGTGGACTAAACCACTGGATCGGTGTTCACCATTGCTTCAATCAAAAAGTGATTTTTTGACTATTTTATTTTCTGGAAATTGCTACATTTAGTTGGAGACATATGAAGGTTAGGCTGGTGTCATTTGTTTTTTTATTAATTAAATTAAAAAAACCCCAAAATCTCGCAGAGTTTTCAGGAAGTTAAGCTGTACCCAATCAAAAATAGCCGTAACATTGACGAGATCCATGCAGAAGGCATGTGGTGGAAGAATATAACCAAGGAAATATAACTCTTGGACCCCAAAGAGACATTTCTCCAGTTTTGCATACAAATGGTTCTCCATGCAAACTGAGGGAAAACACACAGCTCTGCATAGAGACCCGCAGGGGGAAACACCAAAAAAAAAATCCATAACAAAGCGCCCCCAAAGGGTTTCGGAAAATGTTATCAACAAAGTTTTGGAAAAACCCTAGATGATTACTTAAAACAAAACGGGTTTTTAAAATATCATAGTGCCCATCAGGGGTATCAAAGTCACTTTTCCACTCATCTCTCTTACGGATATGAATTTAATTCTATGCAATCTAATTTTGAAAACCAGGTAGCTCCAGATATCTGGTTGAACAGATCTTGGATGAGGGGAGGAGGTTGATTTTTAAAGTCATTTTATTCGTTTCGTTAGTTATGCGAGGCCGGGGCCCATCCTTTTTCTTGACAAAGAAGAACCCGGCCCACACAGGAAAGATAGAGGGGCAAATATGGCCTTTACGAAGACTATTCTTAATATAATCTTTCATAGCCTCTCTTTCTCCTAATCGATAACGAGTTTATGAAGTTGTAATCATGGTAGCCCAAGAATGAGATCTGCTGATAAATTATCAAATACAAAAAATGAAATACCTTTGGAGTGTAGAGACCCTATTTTTAAGTTAACCATAGGAGTGTGGGACTTAATTGCCCCTTAACAAAGAGGGGTGTTGTCTATAGCAACCACATTAACTGGGATTACGAGAGGCAATAATGGGATACCCAATATGACAGCAACACGTGTATCCAGGAAATTCACTGCAGCGCCACAGTTAAGAAATGCATTGCCAGAAAAACTGTGCTTAGTATATGCAATACAAGCAGGCAAAACAACTTTTCGTGAGACAGTGAAATACCTGACCGCCTAGGTGACCTTCCTGAGAGTCATCTATGCGCTGGAGTTTCCCGAAATTGGACGCTTGGGACACTTCCGGATAAGGTGACCCTCTGCTCCGCAGTAGAAACAAAGAACCTTCTACTTTTGGAGGATTCTGTGTCCTCTAGAAGACATGGTTGATAACAGCTGCATGATCAGGATCCACCACCTCATTAGGTGTGGAGGCATGGAGAGGGATCTCAGGATGTTTCCTTTGATGCTACAGAACCCAATGATCGACCCTTAACTCTTTCAGGTTTTTTGGGTTGCGAATAGCTAATCAAGAGATTCTTAAGAGTCTCCGAAAGATATTGCCGAAAAAGACACCAGAGCACTGGGTCATTCCACTGTAAGGGTAACGACCAGCGCCTAAACTCGGAGCAGTAATCCTTCACTGGTCACTATCCCTGGCAAAGAGACAAGAGGTTGGCTACTGACCTGATGACCAGATCAACATACAGAAGTCCCAAGGTCTGGAAAAGCGAGTCTACAGACAAAAATTCTGGGGATCCAGGTTTCAAAGAGAAAACCCAAGCTTGTGGAGTCCCCTGTAGCAGGGAGATGACAAAACCTGCTCATTGTTCCTCAGTTCCTAATGAGTGAGGCCTAAACCAAAAATACAGCCTGCAACTTTCCCGGAAAGTCATGAAGGTACGACGATCACCAGAGAAACAATCTGGGCAGTTTAACTTAGCACCGCATTTGGGTATTCATAACAGCTAGGCGTTCCTAGGAAGTGTACATCAGTCTCCTGCAACTGGACACTCTGTGCTTGGTCTAGCACCAACTGTTTCAAACCATGTGCCTTAATAGGTTCCATAGTCAGGAGGGCACTGGGGCCTAGAACAATTGGGTCTGTTAGGGACCACCTAGTCTTTCCCTGACTCACTATGTCTAAGCAGAGCAACTGCCCGAAAAGGGCACTCATGCCTATCCTGAGCAGGCCCTAGACAAACAGACAGACGACAAACAGGCACAGTGACAACAGAAAACAGACAGATAGCAGAGTCAAGCGGGCCAAGGTCAATACAGAGTCAGCAGACAGAAGTATAGTCAAGATAATAACCAAAGTCCAGGGCCAAAGCAAATCCAGACAAACAGCAAAGAGACACAAGCCAGGATACAAAAGGAAATCACAGGCAAAGAAACAAAGAAACAGGTGAGTATTCCTTGTCTTTAATGGTTTCCTAGAGATTTTTATTATCTCGTCTCTTGTAAGCAGTAGATCACAGTTAAGTTATTCTCATAATTGCCTTTTATTGTACTGACCTGGATACTTTTCTCTGCTTATATTTGCTCACCTGCCTTTCAGGACCACTACTGTGTCAGTTTTCATGATGCTGTTGCATACTATCTATGTTATATCAATTAAGCTGTTTTGAAAAAGGAAAACAAAAAGAAACAGTTGAGTATAACTATCCCAAAAGACAGAACCTCTTAAAGGGCAATACACACATTACTCACAGGTTACATGTTTCAGTCTAGACACAGCCCATATTTAAAGCATGGTTTGTAAAGTGATGAGCGTAGCAATTTTTAATTTCAAATAACCAATTAACTGTGACAAACTAAATGTGATCAGAAATGGACGTACTCTACTCACAAAAAGTTAGTTAGTCATTTGGCTTTTGGTAAAAATTTCAGGATCACCATAAAATTTCTTGAATTTTTAAAAAAATGAACTAAATGAGACCATCTCTAAACTTTATAAAGCACATGTCCAACTGTTCAATGTTTCAGTACTTTCTGCACAGTTTGTTGTCGCATGCAGATAGTGCTGATATAAATGGTTTTGATAGTCTGGACCATTACATCTAATTTGGTTGCCTCTCACCTCCCTTTAAGGGGTTGTCTCACTATATTGATTCATCTTACCTCAGTCCTTTTTTATGTTTAATTTTGAATTCAGGGGCATGTTTACTGGCTTCTACTAGGCTGCAGTGGAAGCCAGGTCTGTAGCTATAGCAACCAGTGCTGGCATCCTATCATGAGAGATTGAACATGGTCTTAGTATAAACGACCCAGAGAAGCTGATGCACCCATAAAAGAGTGGAGTATCTAGAAATAGGTAGGAACACGTTAATGGACACATATTACAAAATGACTTGTTTTTATAGAGCAAGATCTTTTTAACATAAAAAGTCTACTAATCCTAGTAGTGAGACAACCCCTTTAAATGGCTTGGATGTTGTTCGACATTCATCGATCCGTTCCGCAGGGGCAATGATACAATGAAGTGGACCATCAGTGTATGATGAGCCAAATGACGTCTACTTCTTTATGCCTTTGTGTAGACTCTCACAGTCCTCTTGTATCACTGATAAGAACCTGCTGATGACACTAGAGCCACCTCGAACATCTCGAGTGTCCCCACCTGCGTTGAAGCCTCACAATGACGAGATAACTATTGGATCCCAATTGTAAGGTGTTGCCTTGTCTCATGGATGTCACAATGTGAAAGTCATGATCATGAGGACTGTTTAAATCCCCAATACAAGTGATCCCCTAAATTTATTGGGCGATTCAGGGATTAAGCACCTATTGTGGATTTTGTTAGCAATCAGCAAGTTGTGCAAAAAGCCCTGAAACATTGACCAGCTATATATGTACATCTACAGGGAAGAGATGGACTCATTTAGTTCATATAAAAAAAAATTCAAGAAATTTTATGTTAACGCCCTTACCAGAGCCGGAGCCATTTTGGCCTTCTCTGACAGAGCCGCCCCAATATTTGTAAATCTGTCATTGACACTTTATGTGTAGAATAAACTTTTTGGACAAACTTTTAACCCTATCCAAGTGATACAGAGAGAATGTTTTCTCGTTGACCAACCAAAGTGAGCAATAAGATATTAAGACATTTTGGTCCAAAAAATGCTGTTATATTATGTATGTATACAAATATCAAAAAATCATTAAAAATTTGAAAAATTTACCAAATATAAAACTTCAAAAATTTCAGAATGTACAGACAGATAGTTAATTCACTCCAAGTAATTTATAACTATCATCTTACCCTATTCAGCTTGTAGAGTTTTGCATAATTTTTTATAAAATGTCTTTTTTTTTTTTAGCGACAATAGGGGGCTTAGAAATTTAGTAGTCATTATCCACATTATCAACAAAATTATGCAATATACTATATTTTAGGGACCTATCCAGTTCCTAAGGAACCGGTTGACTTTGATTGACCTGTATTGTTAGATTACTCCCCATAAAAGACCTCATCTAAGAAACTAACACCCCTTAAAGTATTCAAAACCGCATAGGAAGTTTATTAACCCATTAGGTGTTTCCACAGAATAAAAGCAAAGATGGGAGTAAATTTTCAGAATTTCACCTGTTTTTGCAGATTTTCAATTTTTATACATTGTTCGCAAGAATAACGTAAATGTGCTCATAGGAAATACAACTTAATATTGATTCCCCAGATTCTGGGCCTTTTTCAGAGATGTCCCATATGTGGCCCAAGTACATTATTTGGCTCAACCACAAGCCCCCAGAATAGGAGGACACCTAGCAGGACTCTGGGGACTTCATTTTCATTTACCATTTATTTAGGTGGCCAATTCATGTTTGGCGGACAGCCCCCCCCCTAATGTTGCTAAATACTTAATAAACACCCCTAAAAATACCCCATATTGGAAACTACAAAAACCCCTAAAGAATATATACAGGTGTGTAGTTAGCATATCGACCCCACATGTGTGTCACAAAAGTTTTTAAGCGTTTAGGCTGTGAAAATGAAAACGATTTTTTTTTTTCCAATAATCCTGCAATTTTAAGCTGAAAACGTTTAATTTTTACAAGGCATCCTGGTAAAACAAAAGCACCCAAAACCTTGTTACGCAATTTCTTCCAAGGTTTGGCAATACCCTAGCAATGTTGGGTGTAAACTGCTGTTTGGCACATGGCAGGGGGTACAAGGGAGGAGCAGCTATGTTTTGCTTTTGGGAACGCAGATTTTTGGTTGGGGCATGACGCATTAACAAAGCCCCCAAAGTACCCAGAACCAGGTGAACCTTCCAGACAGTCATCCCCCCATTTTGGATTCATCACGCACTCATAGATCTCATTTTGGTGCAACAGGTTGTTCCAATGTTTTTTTTTGCATGGGCTATGAAAATGAGGTGAAAACAACGCAAATCCGACCATTGGTTTTTTGGGCTTCAATTTTAACAGCGTTCGCCGTGCAGTGTAAATGACAGATATCTTTAACTATGGGGTCGTCTACAATTGCAATATATATATTTTATATAGTTTTTTTTTATGTTTTATCTACTTTACACAATAGAAATAGGTCTATAAAAAATTGGTTGCTTTTTTAGTTGTCCTGTTCAGATAGCCATAACTTTTCAGTTTTCTGTATAGCGAGCTACTTAAAAGATTATGGGCTTGTTTATTTGTGGGATGAGTTGGACGTTTTTTAATTAAGTAGCATTATGGGGGGCATATGCTGCTTTGATCACTTTTTATTAAGGTTTTTGTGAGCAATTGAACAAGAATACGGAGCATTCCTGGTATTGTTTAGTTATTATTAATTTTTTAACAGCGGTCACCTTGCAGTAATAACTGTACATGAAATTATTACTCAGTCAGTCTGACACAATTACACAGGATACCCAATTTGGTATATTTTTTTATGTTTTTAACTGCTTTTACCAAAATAAAAACACTTTTATTACAAAAAGAAAAACATCGTTTATGCCATCGCCATACGTCTGACAGCCATAACATTTTTATTTTTTCTATGTACAGAGCTTGTAGGGTTTGTGTTTTTGCAGAAAGAGTTGAACATTTTATTATTGGTAAACTTTTTTTGGTGTACAAGACTTTTTGATCAGTTTTTAAATCCGTTTTTTTGGGAAAGGCAGGGGTGAAGAAAATACTGCAATCCTACGTAGTGATTTTTATTTTTATTATTAACACAGAGCGTCTCACCGTGGCAGTATCCATGTACCGTTAGCTTTACTCTCTGGGTCAATACGATTATGGCGATACCCTATTTATATAGTTTTTTTTTATTTTGAAGCACTTTAAAAAAAAAGTGTTTTTATTGTGTTAAATAATATTTATGCATCGCTGAGTCTTCTGATAGGCCATAAGTTTTTTATTTTTCCCGTATACTAGAGGATGTGTAAGGGACTTTTTTTTTGCGGGATGTACTGAAGTTTTTAATTGGTACAACTATGTTTGAAATAAGTGATATAAAATGACCTGTTTACTTCCTGTATTAAACAGAAGTTTTATTATGCCATCCACTCAGACTGGATAGCAATACTTGGTGGCCCGCTGCTTGCAGCAAATAATATACTATAGTACTATTTAGTATGAGTTATCAACATGGCTGGGAATTTTATAAGCACAAGCTGTCTTTGGTGCCTGTTTGACTCTCAGTACGAATACAAGGGAAAAGCAGAGGTAAGGCCTGTCGTCTGTTCTGGGGCGTCGCCCCATGCCGAACGATCTGGCAGTCCAGACGTGACCTGGATCATCACAATCAGGGTCCGTTCACACCGGCTTATTTTTCGGCACGGATTCGCGCTGAACTGCGGCTCCTGATTTGCGCTGGCAATTACGGCGCGCAATCCGTTGCAGTAATTAACGGTAATCCACCGATCTCTAGAGAACATGGATTCCGTCTCTCAGAAACTGAAATGCACATTATCCAGGCGCAATACGCGCCGTGGATAATGGAAGTCTATGGGGCCGGCAGGCCGGCCCCCGCCCCGCCCCCAGCCCCGCCCCCGGCCCCTTTTTCAAGCCGGAATTGTGCTAGCGCAATCCGGCTCTCAATTCGCGACTTGAATAAGCCGAGTGAACGACGGCCATACGGTATGTTCATTGGTTTTTCTTTTGAAATGCAGTGACTTATTCAGGTTTCCTGACTGCCTATATTGTTCGAACCTGACGTTTGCCCCCATTACTGGCGTCACCGAATAAAGGCCACGGTATGACTCCTCTGAATAATTCATTGCCATTAATGCCCTTGCAACCCCCTCTGGATTCAATGAAAAATTGCTTTCCAGATTTATGGTCTTGCAGTTATCTGACTTTACATCTGCTGGCGCCACTAGGATTTCAAAGAATTTAACTGTTGTTAAGTGTTACCTGGTTACTTCCTCATTCTACGCTGCACTGGCACAGGCTGTCACTTGCTTAAGTGAGAAATTGAAAAGGTTTGTCTGTTGATATTTTGACTTATCATACATTTTAAATTCATTAATCATTTCCTGGGTAGATGAAGCCTCGGACTGTTAGGTTATTATTCATGACTAGTGGTTGATCGATTATTATCGACAAAGTTAAATCTCGGCACAGTTTTAATGTTGATCTAAATCTTTATATCTGCGATAATTTAGGTTAAAATCTGTGCATCATCTATAAATAATCGTCTCCAATTTCGGCCTTCTGTCATTTTGGCCCGCCGCAAAATCAGCTTACAAATAGTAGCAGGGGTGAGATGTTGTGTCTACATCATGACTGGGATGTGTATGGTTTGCGATTGGCTGGAAAAAACACATGACCGACGTTTTACAATAGAACCTATCCCTTCCTGTTCACTCAGTGTTCCTCTCAGCGTCTCAAAAGCAGTAGGACGTTTCGCTCTGCTGTGTCCAAACCAAGCTTCAGCAAAATATTCTATTTCATCACAGAAGAAAGCTCTACTGTTAGCAATGTGATCCTTACAACTTAGTTAGATTAAGAGATTGGAAAGATTTTAGTGTTAGATAGGTAGAGAATTATAAAGTGAGCTAACTACCGCTGTAAAGTGCACGGGTGGAGAGCGTGGGCGTGGGCCCCTGCAGGCGAACAACATACAACGCTATAAAGAATACTGGATAAATGATTCACCAAGACTTAATGTAAACATTGCACTGCAATAAGCTTTTAATTAATTAAAACATTTTTCTATTGAAATATTTCCTGGATATTGGGCAGCCCTGAACTTATATAAGGAACACATCTTTTCTAGTAACTGCAAGGTCACTTGTTAGGTTCAAAACATCCACTTTAATTTATCATCTACATTTCAGATAGTCGTTCATTTTCAATTTGCCCATATCCACCTTGTTGATATATCCACCCTGCAGTTAAATTAGAATCCCCCGCAATTTTGAGTAGTCCAGCACATGGTAGATAGGTGCCAAAAATACCTTGTACTATCCAAATAAATTTCAGATACGTGTTTTTTCACTTTGGCGCACAAACAGCTTTGTTCATTGAGGCACTTTGCACTTAAATGTGAATATAGCAATTTTGTAGTCACCACAGGTGAATTGATAGGTGCCAAAAAATACCTTTTATTATCCGAATACATTACAGATCGTTGTTTTTTTTTTCACTTTGGCGCACTACAGCTATGTTCATTATAGCCAGCTTGCTGTTAAATTTGAATCCAGCAAATTTGAAGTCACCACAGGTGTATTGAAAGGTGCCAAAAATACCTTGTATATCTGAATAAATTCTCAGATACGTGTTTTTTCACATTTGGGGCGCACTACAGCTTTTGTGCATTTGAGGCACCTTGCACTAAATGTGAATAACAGCAATTTTGTAGTCCACCACGGTGAATTTGAAAGGTGCCAAAAATACCTTGTATTATCCGAATACATTTCAAGAATACATGATTTTCCACTTTGGCGCACTACATCTTTGTTCATTGAGGCACCTTTCAATTAAAATGTGAATACAGCAATTTTTGGAGTCACCACAGGAGAATTGAAAGAGTGCCAGAAAAATTACCTTTTATTATCCGAAAACATACAGATACGAGTTTTTTCACTTTGGAGCACTACAGCTTTGTTCATTGAGGCACCTTAGCACTTAAATGTGAATACAGCATTATCGTATCACCACAGGTTAATTTAAAGGTGCCCAAAATATCTTGGATTATCCGAATACATACAGATCCATGTTATTTGTACTTTGGCGCACTACAGCCTTTGTTCATTGAGGCACACCTTGCCACATAAAGTGAATACAGCATTTTGTAGTCCACCCACAATTGAATTGATAGGTGCCACAAAGAATACCTTTTATTATCCTAATACATTATAAGATATGTATTTTTTGCCTTTTGCCCAGTCCAGAATTGTTGATAGTAGCCACCTTGCAGTTAAATTTGAATCCAGCAATTGTTATGTTACCACAGGTTTAAAATGATATGTTGCTCAGAAAAAATTACTTTTATTAACCTAATACAGTTACAGATACGTGTTTATTTTGCACTTTTTGCTCCAGTCCAGATTTGATGATAGAGCCACCTTGCAGTTAAATTTGAATCCAGAAATTTTGTAGTCCCACCACAGGTGAATTTTAAAAGGTGCCAAAAATACCTTGTATTATCCAATACCTTTCAGATACCGTGTTTTTTTCACTTTGGCTCACTACAAGCTTTGTTCATAGGCACCTTGCACCTTAAATGTGATATATAGCAATTTTTGTAGTCACACATCAGTGATTGATAGGTGCCCAAAAAAAATAACCCTTTTATTATCCAATACGTATTACAGAAACCATGTTTTTTTCTCACTTTGGTCGCACTACAAGCTCTTGTCATAGAGCCAGCCTTGCTTGTTTAAATTTGAACCATGCAATTTTTGTATTCACCACAGGTGTATAGTATTAGTGCCAAAAATACCTTGTATTATCTGAATAAATTTCAGATACGTGTTTTTTCACTTTGGGCGCACTACAGCTTTGTTCATTGAGGCACCTTGCACTTAAATGTGAATACCAGCAATTTTGTAGTCCACCCGACACAGGTTGAATGAAAGGTGCCAAAAAATACCTTTTATTATCCGAATACATTACAGATACATGTTTTTTCACTTTGGCGCACTACATCAGCTTTATTTTCATTGAGGCACCATGCACTTTAAATGTTAATACAGCAATTTTGTAGTCACCACAGGTTGAATTGATAGGGTTCCAAAAAATACCTTTTTATTATCCGAATACATTACATATAACAGTGTTTTTTTGCAGTTTTCCCCAGTCCAGATTTGTTGATAGAGCCACCTATCAGTTAAATTTGAAATCCATCAATGTGTGTAGTTACCACAGGTGAAGATGAAATGTCCAAAAATACTTGTATTATTCGAATACATTTCAGATACGTGTTTTTTCTCACTTTGCGGCAGGCTACTTTGTTGATCCTAGATCTACTTTGCATTAATGTGAATACACAAACAATTTTGTTTTTGATTTGAGGGATTTGAGAATAGCGTGATTTGCCATCTTTTTAATAAGAACTTTTCAAAACTCTATCCATACCTTCTCCAAATTTTTATATTTCTGAACTATGAGTCGAAATGCAGGTGGTAAGCGAGCAAAGAGGGGGGTAGGACAAGGAATGTAAGGTACGAGAGAAGGTGCTCCTTCCAGTTTGCTCGCGACAACACGGCATGCCAGCGGATCTTCGGTGCAGGACCGTCAGGCCTGAAATCGCAGGTTCAGGGCCCTGTGAATCTCAGTAACGAACAGCGTCGCCACTGACTGTCCTTCAGAGTTAATGCAACCTGCATCCAGCAGCTCATACCTCCTCGGTCCTCCCAGTCACGGCCACAAATGTCATCCGATCAGCATCATCAGCATCCATCCAACATGAGCAGCCTAAATGTCAACTCGTTTAACCCACCACTGTGGATAATCCTATTTTCCGAAGACCTCTTTTATACAACATGCTGTTTGGGTCAGAGGCATATTCAAAAATCAAGAGCCAAAGATGATTATTTTTCTCTGCTATGACGCCCAGTTTACTGATGCAATCAGAGGAGGAGAAGGAAGCCGTTCAATTCGGCAAAAAATCCCTGGCTGTCGGCAACGCACTTGCAGTACCCTCTTGCTTGTAGCCGCCCCCGCAGCTCCAGATTCAGATGTCAGGACGAACCAAAGTCACCTGTGTTGATGATGATGAAGTGACGACATTGCGGATCCAACGTGGTCTTTTCCATCAGAATTATCTTGCGAGAGCGTCTCATCACTGGACGAGGAGGAAGACATGGGGTAGTTGTCAGTACGGGTCGCCTCAAAAAGGAGAGGGCGGTCGCAGAAGTCCGCTGATATGATTCCCCCATCCACGGTCAGCGCAAAACCCCGCACCTCGCTTATCGCCCAGTCAAAAAGGACCCAGACCTCTCAAGCCCTGGGCCTTCTTTGAGCAAATCCTCCTGATCACCCACCGATTTCATATGCTGCCTTAGCCGTAAAAGATAAGTAGAGCGAAGAACCTTAGGTGGTGATCGACCACCACCAACATGTCAAGTCACATGCAGGCAGCGAATGCATGAGTTAGAAATTGAGGGGCAACACTATTGCCAAAAAAGCTCAGACGACGCCGAGCCACCAATCCACTGTCACACCCACAGTCTCCGCCTCCTCCTCTCTCCGCCACCACCAAGCGTTCCTCAGCTGCCCCATGTCTACTCAGAGTCCATGAATGCAGGGATCAGCCTCCAGTTCAAGCCTCCACGTCTCCCGAGACCACCAGCACCACCAGAGACCCATCCTACCCCTTCTCCTTCCACGCCAGTTGAACGGCCTCATGCCGTACAGCGGCCAGTCCCTAGCATCCAGCCTCTGTGTCTTCCAGGTTTGGGAGCAGAATAAACACTTAACCCAAACCATCCCAAAGCCAAAAGGTCCTGAATGTCGCCAATTGCCAGGTTTTGGCCTAGGAAATGATGCCTTTCCGTCTGGTGGACACAGATGGTTCCAGCCACGTCATGGCCCTTGCCTGCCCCCAATTACCAATGCCGAGTCAGAGCATTTTTCTTTAGCCAGAAAAGAGCCGTCCCTGCCCTTTCCAGCCACAGTGTCATCAAAAATATCAACTCATTGTCCTGCATCTAGGGTGGCCGTAAAAGTCCATCTGACCACGACACATTGGACTAGTAAGCATGGCCAAGGCCGCTAAAATCTCTATACAAGCTCACGTGGGTGAGCTGGGTGGCATGTCTCTGGGGTGACGTGGCTCTCAGGGCTCGGCGCACGCGTCTTCAAAACCTCAGGGTATGGTGCAGGGCCTCTTTCCCCAAGGTCCTCTGTGTGGAACACCTTTCCCAGAGAAACCAGGCCGTAATTGAAATTAATCTGTCTTTGAGACCTTCCCCACACAGGTCACGAGCTGTGGACGGCTCTCCGCAACAGACCAGACGCGCTGGTCTGGGTGCCAAGAACCTGTGCCAGGCAATAGTGTGCGTATAAAACGGGGCGAAATCTGCCGGCCGCTCCTATAAGATCGGTAGGCGCTGGTAGCATCACCTCCCTTGCCTGGCACATGTCATGAACCTTGTCGTCTAGAAATTTTCTAAAGAGCTACCCGGGTCTGGACTGCCTGCTGAGGAAATTGCCTCGAAGTCAAAGTTCGACACTTCCGCATTCCGCACCCTTGCTTCGTCCCGCCTGGACTGCGTTGCAGCATCAGCTCGTGCCCCCCCTCATCCCCTCATTGTGACGTGGGGCAACACGCTGAAATTCACCCCCCACATGCTCCATGCGATTGTGGGCAGCATAGCAATGCCATTACGCATTACGAATGACACAGTGTGCGGTGACTAAGCAGAGGGTGCGGACCTCGTGGTGTTGAGCCACCCCCGAGAGTGGAAGCAGGTGAAGAGCACTGCCACCATACCTTCCAAGTTTTGAAGAAGCCACCAAATGGTCAGTGCGGACGATGCCCTTGTCAGCATGACATTGTGGTGATCTTAGTTCTGAACGACGTTGAGACATCTGAAACAACAGGTCCATACCCAGCTGACGGAGGATGAGACGGACACAAATGTGGACATGGAGCCTTTCTCTCCGACGAAAATCCACAAGGCCCGACAGTTTTATTCTCAATGTTTATCGGTCTTACATTAGGCAGTGGTTTCGGCGTGGTCCATTGCTAGTGCAAGCAGCGCATCAGCTCTCAGGGTGCATCATCTCAGGCAAGTCAGTGGCTGTGAGAAAGCTGTGCCGGAGGAAAGCGTAGAGTGAGAGGAGGAGGCTAAATTCCCTAGACCACCGACGTTACCGACGTTCCCTGCCTTGTGGAAATAGGTTACGCGAATTTGAGGCGGAGTGAGGAAGAATAGGAAAGATCAGTTTGCTAGTGAGCCCCTCGACCCCGAGAGGCTTGGGAAATCAAGGCTCCATCTCTCACAGTGATGTGCTTGGATGCTCCATTTCCTCCAACATGATCCTCAGCATTAAGGCCATCAAAATGAACAGTTACTGGGTGCCACCGTCCTGGATCCCCTGTACAAAAACCAAAACTCAGCACTTTCCCTTTCCTTCCACCATACCCAAATAAGAGTAAACATGCAGGAAATGGAGACCTTGCTGATTGATCAACTGGAAACAATCTGTTCGTCTGCTTCACGTTCCCCAAATGTCACGGTGGAACAACATCAGACGAACGTGAACAGCAGTATAGAGCCAAGTAGCCCGTCATCGGCGAGCAGCAGTGCAATGGCAGAAGCCTAATTGTGGTGACCTCTGGCAATCTTTAATTACCACCGTCACCAACGCATGAGCCAATGCAGGGCACACATCCAACACACAGAGACCAAGCTTAAGATCATGGTGTCACGACTATCTGCGTCTCAACACTGATGTTTGTTGTATGTTGTTCCGGACCCAGAATAGACCTTCTGGGCGTATCCAAAAATGGACGAATGGCCGAGCTCGCTCGCCCCGCCATAGAGAGTTGTCCTCGCCAGCCGCCGAACGTCATATCTGTAGGCGGAACCATCAGCACAGCTGGAGGAGTCATTACAACCAAACGCAACCGGCTTCCCACAGATAATGTGGAGTCGTTTGACTTTCATCAAGCATGAATCAGGCATGGATCTCTGATTATTTGTGGCCCCACATTTGCTGATGAAACCGATTAGTTGCCGGACTACTTCACATTCCTCTTCAAACAGAAATGGACCTCTTGAATGAAAACTTTTTTTCTTAAAAATGATCTCAATTCTTACTGCAATTTTTTATTCTCTTTTCCCAAACAGTTCATTTGCTGGTTTTGTGCTGTGTAGGGAGACTTGTGTAAAAGACAGCAAGGTTTCATGACAACACCGTATGTCCAATTTACTCACTGTTATCTTTAGAAGTTTTCGCATTGTCCAATGGTTTTGAGACATGTTTTGCTGTGAGATACAGCTTAAATTATGGTCCTGTTGGAACAGAAATTGGCTTCTAAGTGGCATTTCTCCATCACAGTTTTTTAATATGGCAGAGAAGTCATATTTATAAGATTATTTTGGGTCATTTTGCTGTGAGATAACACAATAATCATGGTCCTCTTGGAACAGAGAAATGTGGCATTTAATGGCATTTCTCCTCACAATTTTTAATAAGGCTGAGAAGGTCATTTTAAAATTTTATGGGTCATGCTCTGGTTGAAATGCAGCAATACAACAGGACCTATTATAGAATAAAAATGTTTGTTTTCTAACAGACATTTGTTCTTCACAATTGTCCAAAGTGACAACGGTCATGTATTTGCTTTTTTTTGGGGCATTTTGCTTTGGAAATGGCAGCTAATCCTACAGGGAGTCCTATTAGAAAAAAAATGTTGTTTCTAAACAGACATTTGTTCTTCACAATTGTCCAAAGTGGCTCAAAGGTCATGCTTTATTTTGGGGGGATTTTGCTGTGACATGCAGCTATACTACAGGTCCTAATTATAAAAAGAATGTTTGTTTCTAACAGACATTGTTCTTCACAATTGTCAAAAGTGGCTCATGGGTCATGTTTTGAATTTTTAGGGGGATTTTTGTTGTGACATGCAGCTATACTACAGGTCCTATTATAAAAAAATGTTGTTTCTAACAGACATTTGTTCCTCACAATTGTCAAGAGTGGCTCAAGGGTGATGGGCTGTCAGAAACAGGAAATAGGTAGGACACTGTTAATGGACACATATTGCAAATGACTTGTTTTTGCAAGATTTTTAACGGAGCTATCAATCCCTGTATTGAGACAACCCATTTAATACAATTAAAAAAAGAGAAACAAAGACATGGTGGGATTCCATCCTATTTTAAAAATGTGTTTTCTAGAATTAAACTACTAAAAAACTTGCATGTACAAAATAGCTGGTAAAACAATTTCCTCTGAACTGTACAAGGGAGGTACAGGAAGACTTGACCAGATGTAGGTTATTCAGAGGACATGGAGTATGGAGCACGGACAGAGAACAAAGAACAGAGACAATTTCCTCCAGCACGTTGAGTAAAATGAGAAAAAGAATGCCAAGAAAAAGGGCACCTGGGTGGAACAGGAGCGTTAACCACCAGTATTTCCAAGTGAAGCTCAATTGGTCCGCACTCATACGGAGGGGCAAGCGCTACCCAGGACAGGGACAGTATATGTCCAGTGAAACTAAAATGGTGGTTGAAAGACTCCTTTTTCTGGCACTTTTTAATCTATGGGTCATGCAGGTTTTGGGGCTCATGCTGTGGCCCAGGACAGGTATGGTCAATGTCCAGTGAAACTAAAATGGTGGTTGAAAGACTCCTTTTTCTGTGCACTTTTAATCTGGGGTGATGCAGGTTTGGGGCTCTTGCTGGGGCCCATGCCAGGGTAAGTAAATGTACATTGAAACTAAAATGGTGGTTGAAAGACTCCTTTTTCGGCACTTTTTAAATGTTGGGGTCATGCAGGTTTGGGGCTCATGCTGTGGCCCAGGACAGGTAAAGTCAAACTCCAGTGAAACTAAAATGGTGGTTGAAAACCCCTTTTTCCGCACTTTTTAATCTGGGGTCATGCAGGTTTGGGGCTCATGCTGTGGCCCAGGACAGGGATAGTCAATGTCCAGTGAAACTAAAATGGTGGTTGAAAGACTCCTTTTTCCGGCACTTTTTAAATGTGGGGGTCATGCAGGTTTGGGGCTCATGCTGCGTTCCAGGACAGGGATATTCAATGTCCAGTTCAAGTAAAATGATGGTTCAAATAATACTGCCTTCTGGCACTTTTTAATTTGTGGGTCATGCAGGTTTAAGGGTCATGCTGTGGTACAAGACAGGGATAGTGAATGGTCTGTGATTTTTTTCCTGTGGCTTTTATAACCTAAGTGTGTTGCCTAAGATGTAGCACGTATCCATTTGACTGTTGTGGATTTTAATTCCAGCTTCTCCAGCCCTGTTTGGGTGTAAGAATGAAGGTGTTGTTGCTCTCCCATAGACTTTAATGGTCATCGATCATAATCTGCTATCGACCATCGACTATCTTGTCGATGATGGTCGACTATCGATGGCCAACGTAATCGCTCAACACTATTAATGACTTGTCTTTCGTGTCAGAATTGTTAGTGGGGGGTGTTCTTACATTTATGTAAACTTCTGAAGCAGTATTCAGAAAAGCACCCGGGATTAATAAATCCTCCCGGGGAAGTCGGTATCCTGAACTGCCTACTGTCCACCTGCAGGGGACTGACTTGGAGCATCGAGACCTGAGTCTCATTTACTACCTCGGGTCTTTCCAAGATCTGCCATAGTAACCACTAGGGTGTATTTTCAGATTTGCCTTTGAACGACCACCGAGGAGGGTGTGAGACTAGCTCTGGTCAGCTGGTATGCCCATGAGCTGAAAAGACCTACCAGTTGATCTGGTTCCTTATAGTTAGGGACAGCGTTAGGTACCCTTTTTGCACCGGTGACTAGCACCGTAATTGCCAGCTTCCTACATTAGCGTGACGGTTAGATCAGTAGTGACTGATACAACTAAGTGTCTGCTATTTGTTTCCTATTTTATCTGCTCTTGTGCAGACGCACTTTGAGGTCTGAGAATACTTGTTTTAACGCATCGCATGCTTTTATTTTTGATTCAGACTATTTTTGGAGACATAGATTATTTAAATATCGTGTCTGCCACTGTGCGACCACAGATATTTGGCTGTTTCAGCCGCGAGCACCACCTCTTCGGTGCTGCACATAAACCACAGCGCATTTCATTGTGGGTTTAATTCACATGACAGCGATTTTCATGTATATGTTTGTTCTTAGCATAAGATTTTAACTTATTATATGTATGCTCTTAAAGGGGTTGTCTCGCTACAATGATTGGGTTTTAATTAAAAGATCTTTAAAAAACAAACAGCTTTGCAATATATGTTCATTACAAATGTCCTACTGATTTTGAGCTAACCCTGTTAGTAGTAGTACATCAGCTTCTCAAATCTCTGTAGCAGCTGACCTGTTGATCCTTATCTCACTGGCTGCCAGGTCTGATGACTCATCACCTTCAGAATACAGGTAGGAGCACAGAGCCCCTCCAGCACAGAATGCTTCTGTAGTGGAGGGAGGGGGAGGGCTCTGGCTTCTGTGTCTGTGTGCCTGCTTCCTCCTGCTCTCTACACAGATTGAGGAGAGCAGAGGTGAAGCTGATCAATAGATGTGACAGCAGTGACCCTGTGTGTTACTATAATCATGATGTGTCTGTGGAGCTGTGACTATACCAATAGAACAGATCAGGGGGCATGTGAACGCTTCATGCTCTGCTGTATTAGTGACACATCCTGAGTATAATAAAACTTCCCAGCTGCCCTGTGTCTGTTCTGACAGGGTCTGTTTGTTGCTGGAGATGTGAAGCTTTGTATGCTAAGCAGGAGGTATATGAACACTTGTATCCCCTCGGCTCTGCTATTAGCAATCACAGCTTCACAGAACTCTCCACACTCATAGATCAGCCTTAATACAGCTGATTTAGCAGCCTGCAGCAGACCTAGGCAGGCACACACAGGGTTAACTCTGGCAGCAAACCCCCTTGCCCCCCCCTCCCCCCTCCGGCTGTATAGAAGTTATGGAGGAGAGCTTTCTGTGTGCTGAGGGGAGGGGGGGAAGAGGGAGGAGAAGAGGCAGACAAGAAGCACGCCCCTGAATTCAACTGCCAGGCACACTGAGGTAGGCTGAATGCTTGTAATGAGACAACTCCTTTAAGCCCCTATTGTCACTAGCAACGTTTCGTTTCTGCAAATTATTGTGCTAGATGTGGGAGGAGACGTCCAACTCCAAAACCTCACTGTTTCCTGTTGTCAGCCATATTGCTGCACCCGAACCAACCGAACTTCCTGTTGGCCATCTTGTTCCTCCTCATCCGTCCCCTGACATAGGTACTTCCGGTTCACAGGTCAACGGCGGCCATCTTGCTGCCGGTAATAACATTCTAACTGACAATATGCATCATATTCCCAATGCACCAACAATAAGTAATACAAATTGCACTTCCCTCGGAATGAAAGTGGAGAAGGTTAGCACTTACCCGCTGGCTGTCTCACCGCTCACCCCACAGCCATTGTACCCGTTAATCACCCCTTCGGGAATATTATATATTCCATCCTCTGCTGTTGACCCTATACTCACTCATCATTCCTACCATCAAGCGCAACAACTCGATCACGGATATTTGCCTACTGCTTCTCCTTCTCAGGGTCACCCGCATGATAGATTTAAACGTGCACCTAGAATATGCTATTATTGCAAAAGGACTGGCCATCTTATCAAACATTGCCGGGCTAGGAAACGTGATGAAGCCTACCATCAAGCCTATGGTCCTCAACCATCAGCATTCCACAATCCTCAGTAATGCAGGCCTACACTGGCCATGAATACTACCCTTACTGAACCACTGAAAAATGCTCCTTAACCTGCTCCTCTTCCTACTACACCAAAGAATCTGCACCACTAATCTTACCCTCATTTGTTTGGAAAAATCCAGATCATTCCACATAATATTATCCTTTTCCTGCATACGAACTATTGACCACTAATTTACCTGTGTTGTTCAAGTACTCATCTATTCCTCTTGAGCTTCTCATACAGATCTTTTCCGAAGTCTGGTCGTTGGCCCTGAAGATGTTTTCAGTCTCTCCTTTACATTTCTTCCGGAAAACAATTTACCATCGCTCCTAACCTTTCTTCATACCCTTGCCAGTACATTTCAGAAGAAGGTTGCTTTTCGATCATATGTGTCGCTCTGCACCCTATTTATTTTCAACAAGCCTGGATCCTGCAGCACTCTGAAAACCAATTGCCTTACCGATGACTGCAAGCCAGCTGTGATGTCAACTCCCTCATCTACCATTCACATTCTACTACAGACTTTCTAGGCCTCATCATTGACAGTCACTAATGAATACCCAGCACCTCTGATTTAATGCGAACTCTTATCCTCATCCTGACCTTTCTTTAAACTCCACAGACAATATACTGTAGCCCCCAGCTTACTTCCTTGAGACTCCAACGACTTATTCCGCAGCTCCTGATCTGGGTGAACCTCAGACCACTCCAACCATACGAATCTACCATCCTCAGTCGATTTTGCTACCCACTCACTTCTTGAACCAACACAAACACAAATATGGAAAATCCAGAGAACAAACTAGGAACCTCAAGATTCTCATAAGTGAACCCAAAAAACCAATCCCAGCAACCTAAAATTACCAGAATGAAGAACTCTACGGCTACACTGCTCATTACTCATTCTGCAAAAAAATGTCACCTTGAAGGGATGCACTAACACTCATCCAGCACCCTGCTTCCTCTCTCAAGGCGGGAAGAAGAAGATCTAAACGTCACAGATGATGGTGATCCACACCGCAACGGAAAGAACCACCATCAGGACTGCCTTGAACAGATGGAAGCAGAAACATCACATATTCCAACTGAGACACTACACCCAGCAGGAAAGATCCCAAATTATGTCTTCTGTATACGGATGGATCCAGTGTTTGCATATGACCGAGGACGATTCCATACAGGCTCTGCTTTGGTTTACCTCGACGGAACTGTGAAGCTTGTTTCTTTACTTCTAGGATGTCAGCCCAAGACACAGATCTTAAGGCTGTGACTGAAGGCTTGCAAGCTATGCTGAAGGAAAGACTGTCAACATATTACTAACCAACTTCCCCAGCCTACACCTACGGCGGGGCCCAACAGCCCTTAAGTGGGCCGCCCTGCAAGGTTTCCGCAGTCAGCTAGTGGACACCAATCAAGGAACAATGAAGTCCTACAAGCCTTCTGGGACGCTCTCGCAGATTCCTGCCAAGGTACTGTCCAGTAAAATCAGAGCGCCATTAAGATATAGAGACAGATGAAGCGAAAGGCATCATACAACGCATATCAGGCTGCAAGGCTGAGTGGCTTGTCTCCCCAGTAATTCGAGAGAAAGCAGGAATGGCTGTAGATGTACCAACAAGAAGAATTAATGAAGAAAGAAAGAGGAAAGAAGAAGATTGATAAACAGAAACCAAGAAAGGACAAGCTGAACCCAGATGTGAATCTGATGTAAACAAAAATAAGCCCGAATAAACCCAAAGGAGAAGAGAATAGGGGAGGAAGAAGGAGCGGGGATACACCAAGATGGATTCTGGAAGAAAAGATGATAAACTTTGTTTACCAAGAGCATTGTTTCCATGTCACGGCGCGCGGCGCCGCAGCTCGCCGCGGCCGTACCCCTGTGCGCACGGGGTCCGGCACGGGTGCTGCGGCTGTCCGCAGCCGTGGTCCTTCTCCTCTTGCCCAGGAGACCCCGTACTTACCAGTCCTGCTCCTGTCTCCAGCTCTGACAGCCGCCGCGTGCATAACCCCTGCTTAAGGCACGCGCGCGACGGCTGGACCGATTTAAAGGGCCAGCGCGCCTTTAATTATATTGGTTAATTGACGGCCGCAGGTGTCCCTATATACTGGTAGAGAACTCCCTAGCACTCGCTTCCAGTCTTTGTGGGTTTTTGGAAGCGTTTAGAGTGTATATAGTTCTGTCTTGATTCGCCCGTGTACCCAGTCGTCTGCTTACGTTCCTGAAGCCTTGCCTGATTTGCCGCTGCCCTGACCGCTGCCCGCTCTGACAACGAACCTCTGCCGCCCTGCCCTGACCTATCTGCTGTCCCCTGACTATGCTCCGGATTAACGGATTTGCTCCACGCTGTACCCCGGCCGCCATCGCAATCAAGTCACTTCGGGGTAACGACCTGGAGCCCTCACACCGCAGCAAGTCATACCCGCTTTGCGGTGGGACTCTGGGGGAAAACCGGGGCTACTTTAGACTCCGTACCACTGGCAAGGCTAGCTATCATCTGCTTGCGTTGGCCCAGCGGATTCCACCTCCTCCGTTAACAATCCAGTTTTAGTACGATGGGCTTATAGTACTATATATAGAAGAACAAAACCAATGATCTCTTCATCAACATTATGTTACTTACACTCAGAATTCCCATCACAGCAAATAACTGTATCAGAAGATGTGAAATATGCATCACTATGCAACCCGGAAGGAATCAGTCCAAACACAGAAGAAACAACAAGTCAGTCCCTTTCCAAAGTATTCAGATCAGCTACATTGAATTGAATTACCCAAGACATGTTTTAGGATGGCCTGAGGCCTATCCGGTCCCTAATATGATTGACAGAATTAATGTGGAAAGAATTTACTGACTAAAATAGTTGTTCAATTTGAATACCCAGTAAGTTAATGAGTCAAACCCAGGACCTGGCTCCACATCAGAAGTAACAGAGACATTAGGAAAGCTTATTAAAGGCTGACCTCAACACCAGCCCTTATTATCCACTGAGTTTCAGAAAGTCGTTAAAATAAGTGCCACACTTACAAACCAAAATTCTCAAAGCCCGTTAAAGGAAGCAGCTCCTCTCCCCTGGCCAGAATCCTACCCACTGCCCTGTACTCTATACAAGAAACCCCATTAGACTAGTCCCACTAGTCTCACACCCTATGAAATATTGTCCCCAGAACCACCTAGATTAGGAGGGCGAGGGGGGGGGGGGGGGCGTTTCAAGACACGATAGTGATTGCAGAAAATTGGAATGATATCAAAGGTGAGATATGTCCTAAACTTTGTAAATCTTGGTAATGAATTGAAAAAAACCATGCTTCAGTGTTTTTCTTCTGTTCCAGATTCAGACCTCTGACCAACCAATTATAAGCTCCAGTATGATGATATCATATGGGTAAAAAGGCATGTGAAAGGGTTCTCATGGATCCTAGATTGAAGGAACATACCAAGTTCTTCTGGTGTCCCCAAGCGCAGTGAAACTAGAAGGAAGACCTACTTGGTTTCATGCATCGAGAAAGCAGCTGGAGCCAACAAATCATCATGAATCACTCCTTTATCCTTTATTACATTTGTTTTGTTTGGGTGGTGTGTGAAAAAGACAAGGGAACACCAACGGGGGTAACTGATGAACTTACAACCTGAGGATCCACACAAAGCATAAACTCAAACCAAGAATACCACAAATAAATTAAACAAAGTGTGTTCAGATTGGAATAAATAGTGTCCATTATAACCAACAGAGATTTTAAACCACAACCCGACATGTTCCTGTGAAACATAGTTGAGGCAATTATAGAAGCCATATCAATTCATATCCTACCAAATAGCGTAGAATTGGACAATATCAGGAAAAGACACTCACAAGGGGGATTGTGGAAAAAATAAATTGTGAAAAGGTTTCTAGGAGTGACCGTTTCTTGGTTTCCAGACCCTAAATTTCTATCAGTCCCTTTATCCCTTATTTTCCCATTAAAACCAACAAGTTCACCAAATTTTCCAGGGTTTCCAAATTTGGGACTTGCCATAACTGTTCACTGCTAGGGACTGCTCTAAGGTAGCAACCTGGCGTCATGTGTCAACCCCCCCCCCCCCCCTCCCGCCATCCTCTCCATCAGAGGCACTGGTAGAAGAGTGCGTCTTTGTTCGCCCCCATGTGAGCAAAACCTGGCAGATGATGCATGCGTAGTTTAATTACCCGCTCCCACCTGACCATGAAGCCATAAAAACACGGTGAGACATATTCATCTAGCTTTAAGTTTAAAAGGGAAAGAGGAATCAGAGGGACTGTCAGGAGTGGGAAATATGATTGAAAACATTATGAACTCTGTTTGTACCTTTCATATCCATTGATTATATCTAGAAACTGTCTATATACTATTGCATGAATATTCTCTATACCTATTTCCCTTGACCAGAATAACTCAATATTGAAAGAATTGAATGCACTGCTTTTTGCAAGACAACGACCTTCAGGATATACTTGTCCTGAATGATGCTGAAGATAATAAAATGTATCCCTGTGGGCTTATTAAAAGATAGGCATAAGCAGAAAGCATACTAACATGGCTTAAAGAACACAAGAATACATTTGTTTTGACATCCAGCCATCCGGGACAGTAAACAACTCCGACGGTTTTAAACAAATTTGGACGGTATTAACATTATGCAAGCAATGCAAAAAAATGTATATAACCAAATATGAACTTGATATCTTATTTAGACTCAACCCAACAAATGTCAATTAACCAATGAATCCCAGCTAACACATGCTATGATAAATGCTTACGTATGCAAGTGATATAAAATGCCCTGTACTTCCCTGTATTAAACGAGAGTATTTATTATCCCATCCACTCAGACTGGATAGCATTACTTGGGCCCCGCTGCTTTGCAGCATATATAAATAGTATTATATATATATATATAAATATAGTATTATATATATATATACTTATAATATATACTATATATACTCACCGGGCCACTTTAAATAGGTAACCTTTTCCACTGGCTCGTTAACACTTAATTCTAATCAGCCAATCACATGGCGTCAAACTCGTCATTAAGGCATGTAGACATGTTCAAGACAATCTCCTGCAGTTTCAAACCGAGCCTCCCAGTATGTGGATAGAAAGGTGATTTGAGTGCCTTTGAACGTGGCATGGTTATGTATTGGTTGCCAGAATGGCTGTGTCCTGATATTTCCAGAAACTGCTGAACTCCTGTGGATTTCACGCACAACCATCTCTAGGGTTTACGCGAGAGAATGGTCCGAATAAGAAAAAACATCCAGTGAAGCGTGCAGTTCCTGTGGGCGGGAAATGCCTTGTTGATGCCAGAGGTTCCAAAGGAGAATGGCAGACTGTTCGAGCTGATAGAAAGGCAACAGTTGACTCAAATAGCCACGCCGTTACAACAATGTAGTGCAGAAGAGCATCTCTGAACGCACAGTAAGGCGAACGTTTGAGGCAGATGGGCTACAGCAGCAGAAAGACCAACACCGGGTGCCACTCCTATTCAGCTAAGAACATGAAACTGATGCTTCCCAATTTGCCCAAGCTCATCGAAATTGACAGTAGAAGATTGGAAAAAACTCGTTGCCTTTTCAGATGAGTCCCTCGATTTTCTGCTGCACATTCGGATGGAGGGTCAGAATTTGCGTCAACAACATGAAGCTTGGATCCTTCCTGCCTTGTATCAACTGGTTCATGGCTTGTGGTGGTGAGTGTCATGGTGTGGGGAATATTTTCTTGGCCTCTTTGGTCCCCTTGGTACCAATTGAGTAGTCGATTCAGACACCTTGTGGAAATCTATGCCACGAAAATTTTTGAGGCATTCTGAAGGCAAAAAGGGGGTCCAACCCGTTACTCATTAGCATGGAGTACCTAATAAAGTGTCCGGTGAGTATATATTTATATATATATATATATATATATATATATAAATATATATATATGCTATTTAGAAGAGGTAGCAACTTGGCTGGATTTTATATCACATCTATCATTATCACTTCCTGCTGTGTTACTTATCTTGCTGTTCCTTATATAACAGAGAAGATATCCAAATCACTGCTGTAGAACCTCCCACAGCCTAAACAGGAAGTGGGTGATAGAAGCATGCTACTAAGAGAGGCTCTGTGAAATAACATGGTGAGAACACCACTTTAGGTTGCATAATATCCAACCTCTTCCACCTCTCCAGCACTGAGCTTTTTACCTTGGAGGATGGCTAGGGTGCCCTCTGGCTATATTGGCACCGCCATGTCTGCAAAGCTCTGGCTGTGTCCACCTGGTAAAGTAGAAAGTCAGTCCTTCTTTGTCTACAACTTGTCCATCCCTGCTGCTGTGTCTAACTCTCCCATAACATGACGTTCTGGTCCAAGTTTAGACTGGGAGCCTTGACTTTGACACATGTTATAGACCAGGGGTGTCAAACTGCGGCCCTTCAGCTGTTGGGAAACTACAACTCCCATCATGCATTTGTATAATCTATAACAGTGGGAATGATGGGAGTTGTAGTTTCCCAACAGCTGGAGGGCCGCAGTTTGACACCTGTGCTATAGACAATGCCTATTGTGTCACGGATGATGGTAGTGGATCCGCTGGACCACCACAAGCGGTGGTGTAAGCTGTACCAGGGAGCGGAGTCTAAGCAGAACCCAGTTTTCACCAGAGCCCGCCGCAAAGTGGGATGGACTTGCTGCGGCGGGAAACTACCAGGTCGCTTCCACTGGCGTGACTTGCTTGCGGCGGCAGCCAAGGCAGTGCGTGGTACAAAATCGTGAGACGTAGGCGTAGTCGGGGACGGGCAGGAGGTCAGGACAGGCGGCAGAGGTTCGTGGTTGAGGAGCAGGAGCGTAATGGTTCGGTACACGGTAATCAGAACTAGATGCAAGGAACGCTTTCTCTAAAGGCTGTAAGGCACTAAAGATCCAGCGGGGGCGTTCTGGAAAGAAGGGACTTATATAGGGTCAGCGGCCAGCCATACCCAAGTGTTGGCGCGCGGGCCCTTTAAATCTAAGAGAGCCGGTGCGCGCGCGCCTAAGGAGCAGGGGCGCGCACCGGCCAGCAGGGACGTCGTCTGGACCCAGGAGCGTGGTCAGGTAAGCAATGCTGTGCAGGGGGACGAGTGCGCTGGCGGCCAGAAGCGCGGACCGCGGCGCCACTCGCTCCGGACGCCGGGGGGGTCGCAGCAGCATGAGTGGACCCAGTCGTGATATATTGTAAATGTAAATGATGCTAAGAGCAATTTAATTAGCTAATTTTGCCACTCGTAACGATGATAAGCCTATGTGGTATAATACGCCGGTGCCAGAAGATGATCAGAGAAAAAACGACCTGGAGCTGCCTGAACGATCATATTTTCAGCAGCTTTAGAATCCTAAAACCGTTGTAAATCTGATCGTTTTTCATTGCAGTGGAGTCATAGCCTCAGTATCAATGGTTTTTACTCACATCTGCAGCATCCGCACAGTTTTGACTGCAGTTTCAATTAGGCTAGACCACGAGTTACAGAACACCCCATTAAGGAGATTTCATGTAACCAGAATTATTCTCTATTTCAGAAATGTAATGATTACTAACATTGCTGTTCAAAGAACAGTTGTGCAATTATAAGATACAAGACAGATGTTCAGGAAGTAAAGGGACAAGAGTAATTTATTTAGATCTTATCCTTAGTCCTAACCATGATAAGCTCTTCAAATATATCAACATTTGTCTCCTAGAGTCTCCTTCCCCCCATAAAAACTAAAACGCTGGAAATTAAAGGGGAAGGAAATGGTCAAAATGAATCTAATCTACTTATAACAAAACTTACAAAATTCTTTAAAGCAAGGTGTACTCCACCCTGGGAGAGGTATCAGTCCGCTGTTCTAAACTGGTGTCAAATACTTTGCCTTCAGCAGGTTGGCTTGTTGGTGCCCCAGGACACACATGTTCTGCCAGGTCCCTTTATCTAGAAAATTGATTAGTTCCGTTTCTAAAATAGAAGATCACTAAAAAAGCTAACAAAGCGTCTGATACACAATGAACTATTATACACTATGCACAATAAGTTGGGGATATTTGAATTTTGGTTGAAATTTCAGGAAGAACATAAAAGCTCTTGAACATTTTATAAATGCACTAAATGAGCCCATCTCTTCCCTTTAGATGCGCATCTCCAACTGTTCAGTGTTTCAGCACTTTTTGCACAACTTGCTGATCTCTAATAAGGAGCTTAATGGTAAAATTCACGACAGGGGTTTGATCCCTGAATCTCCCAATACATGTAGGGGATCAATGTGAATTGGGATTTAAACTGCTGCTGTTCACATTTTTTGATCATGAGACCAAGATAGCACCTTACAATTGATCAACAGTACCTCGCCATTGTGAGTCTTCAAGCAGGATGCTCTCAGACAGAAGTGGCCACTGAGCTTAGAGTTCATATTGTCACGGGTGGTCCTGCGACCCTCACACCGGGTCGCAGATGCACCCGTGTCCCTCTGGTGAGCGGCACCGCGACCCGCTTGTTGGGCCGCGGGTGCATTCACTTCTCTACTCTATCTCAACCCTACAAACCTGTCCTTGCTCCAGCCGATGTCTCAGCCTTCTGGCGCGCACGTCACCACTCCCTAGGGCACGCACACTGATTCTGTTAAATTTAAAGGTTCGCACTAGTGTTTCGCGATCACCAGACGCTGTTCCTATTTAACCCTGCCTCTTCCTGACTCCCTTGCTGGGTATTTAGTGCCCTTGAGCCAACTGAGAAAGGATTTCCTGAGTCTTGCTTGCGTTTTTACCGTGTACCATACCGTTTGCCTCCCTCCCTTGACCGCGAACCTTTGCAACCTGTCCTGACCTTCTTGCCTTTTCCCAATAACGAGTTTGATACGATTGTGTACAAGGACAGGGACAGGCCAGAGGTCAAAGAGTAATCAGGTCGAGGGTCAAGAGAAGAGAAAAGTAAAAGGCAAGCCGGGTCAGAAAGTAGAGACAATACAGCAGAATGCGCACACCAGCAGCAATAACTGGCAGCGAGCAGGTGGATCAGCCAGGTTCAAATAACGAGTCCTGGTCCTTAGTCTTAGCCTGATCATTGGCGGTCTGGCCAGCCGTGCAGACTGCCTGCTAAGCACCCTCCCCGAAACACATTTTCTTAGATTTTTGCCTCTTTAATTGGTTTTATTTAATATATTGATTTAATCAACTTAAGGAGCAAAATCAGCCTTGAGATGGTATTATTTACACTAAAACTCCATCTTCCGGGGAGCTCGATTCATGGGACAACCTTTTTTCTATTTTGGATTTCATTGAGTTTCTGGTATTATCCCCTGTGGGATACCCAAAGACCAGTTGGTCTCCTGGATCTGGTAGCTCCCTGCACTTGGTTTGAGAGATGTTTGTGACTTATCCAACCCTATAAGGTGGGCATATATACACAAACTTTCTGCTAGAAGTACTCTGCTACGAAGAGGCTTTCCCTCTGATATTTTCTGCAGTTGCTTTTCAATATTCTGTATTAAAGGGAATGTGTCATCAAAAAATGACTTATTGTTTAACTCACATTTTGTAGGAATTTTTGGTTATGTTTTTTTTAATTTTCCAGATCACTTTCAATATTTTTTTTAATAATTCTTAAGTCCTGTACTTTCACTTTGGCCACTAGGCCTAATAATCGTTGACACTTCCTGTTCTGTTTAGAGAGCTTTTCAGCTGTCTGCTCATTATCAGTAAAAGCAGAATCCACCAGTCACAAGAGGAGATGTCACAGCTCCCCCTCTCCCCTCCTTTCCCAGTGAAAACTATCCTATAGATGTCTATGGGACAGAAACTGTCTTAAGAATCCTATGGGCATTAAGCTGCTGTAAAGTATACACTCACCGGCCACTTTATTAGGTACGCCATGCTAGTAACGGGTTGGACCCCTTTTGCCTTCGAACTGCCTCAATTCTTCGTGGCATAGATTCAACAAGGTGTTGCAACGGGTGCTCAATTGGTTACCAAGGGGCCCAAAGAGTGCCAAGAAAATATTTCCCCCACACCATGACACCGCCACCACCCGCCTGAACCCTTGATTTCAAGGCAGGATGGATCCATGCTTTCATGTTTTTTGACGCCAAATTCTGAAACCCTACCATCCGAATGTCGCAGCAAAAATCGAGACTATCAGAACCGGCAACGTTTCTCCAATCTTTACTGTCCAATTTCGATGAGCTTGGGCAAATTGGGAGCCTCAGTTTCCTGTTCTTAGCTGAAAGGAGTGGCACCCGGTGTGGTCTTCTGCTGCTGTAGCCCATCTGCCTAAAAGTTCGCCGTACTGTGGTTCAGAGATGCTCTTCTGCCTACCTTGGTTGAAAGGGTGGCTATTTGAGTCACTGTTCCCTTTCTATCAGCTCGAACCAGTCTGCCCATTCTCCTTTGACCTCTGGCATCAACAAAGGGGCATTTCCGCCCACAGGACTCCCGTCACTGGATGTTTTTTCTTTTTCGGACCTTTTCTCTGTAAACCCTTTAGAGATGGTTGTGCGTGGAAAATCCCAGGAGATCAGCAGTTTTGAAATACTCAGACCAGCCCTTCTGGCACCAACAACCTTTGCACGTTCAAAGGCACTCAAATCACTTTCTTCCCCATACTGATGCTCGGTTTGGGAACTGCAGGAGATTGTCTTGACCATGTCTACATGCCTAAATGCACTGAGTTGCCAACCATGTGATTGGCTGATTAGAAATTAAGTGTTATACGAGCAGTTGGACAGGTGTACCTAATAAAGTGGCCGGTGAGTGTATCTGACTGCTGTTAAAGCAGTGCAAGCAACAATGTCTTCCCCACAATCATATACAGACGGCCGAATGGAGAAATCTACAATCAGGAAATAAAAATGACTGAGAGGAAAAGCATATGGATCAGGGGCTTGATTTAATAAGTAAAAAAAAAAAATTGGCGACAGATTCCCTTTAAATGACGGATAGTAGGTTACTGTACTTTAGATTTAGGTAGTGGGGTGTTAAAACAAAATAGGTGCAAGGCAGTTAGCCTTGTTAAAGAAGTTTTGGATATGCTGTGCTATGCAAGGTATACCACACACCAGGTTTATGCACCCATATATGAAAGGTTATTCATTCAGGCGCACTATACAGTCATTTAATGTGCCTTAAAACTGGCGTGACGCCTCTTTTCTGACATGTTGTCCTACATTGATATATCATTTCAAAGGCGTAAAATATGTATATTACATATTATTTTATACTAAGGGTAAAAAAAATAAATGTATTCAAAAGTTCAGCAATCATGAAAACAAATTAAAAAAAGTTTACTCATCTGAAACTAATAAATTGATCATTATTTCGCCATTGTACACATAGGATATAACAAAACTGCACTGTTGGTCTCATGCTCTCCCTCTGCAACTGTGTGGACAGCTCAGTTTTTCAGCGTTGAAGATTGCCCTTGGAGGATAGATGCAATTTAGAGTCACAAGACAAAGCTTTGACACGCATCATGAAAATCTCTTGTGAAATTACTAGAACAGAGAGATCATGTCAGCTGACACTTTCAAGTTTTCTGGTTCCAGATAAGTCCAGAAGATACCGGGCCAATGAAGGCAACTGTGTGAGGAAATGAGGACGAAGCTATAAGAATAATAATAATCTTTATTTATATAGCGCCAACATATTCCACAGCACTTTACAATATAGAGGGAATAAGCACAGACAAACCAGACATTACATTATAAAAAAGCCACGTCCAAATCAGAAACGCGGTGTGAGGGCCCTGCTCGCAAGAGCTTACAATCTATTAGGGTGTATGGGTGAAACAGAGGGTGACAAGTGCTTGGTTTACAATGGTCCAGCCATGTTACATAAATATGGGGTAGTATACATAAAAACGTGGATGAACCTGCCATCCCGACCATACATCTATATACAGATAAGTGCCTGTGGGTGCCAAAGTTCAGGAAGTGATGAATGTGTAACAGAATTTGTGGGTTTAACAATTAGGGATCTTGGTAGGCTTGTCTAAGAAGATGAGGTTTCAGAGCGCACTTAAAATTGTGAGGGTTGTGAGTGTGCCTGATCACATGGGGTAACAAGTTCCAGAGAACTGGTGCAATACGTGCAAAATCTTGGAGACGGGCATGGGAGGTTCGGATGAGTGAGGTGTGTAATCTTAGATCAGTAGCAGAGCGGAGAGAGCGGGTAGGGTGGTAGACAGAGATGAGGGAGATGATGTAGGGGAGTGCAGCACTGTGGAGAGCCTTATGTGTGAGAGTGATGAGTTTATGTTGTATTCTGTACTGAATAGGCAGCCAGTGCAGAGACTGACACAGGGTAGAGGCATCAGTATAGCGGCTGGAAAGAAAGACAAGCCTGGCTGCTGCATTCAGGACAGATTGGAGAGGGGAGAGTTTACAGAGAGGGAGACCAACAAGTAGGGAGTTACAGTAGTCAAGACGAGACAGAATAAGAGCATCATTGAGAGTTTGGGCTGTTTCCACAGTGAGAAAAGGACGGATTCTGGAGATGTTCTTGAGGAGCAGGTGACAGGATCAGGTAAGTGATTGGATATAGGGGGTGAAGGACAGATCCGAGTCTAGTATAACCCCAAGACAGCGGGCCTGCTGCCTAGGAGTTATGGTGGTGCCACACACACAGAGAGAGATAGCAGGGTGGGGTCGGTTAGTAGACGGTGGGATGACTAGAAGTTCAGTTTTAGTGAGGTTTAGTTTAAGATACAGGGAGGACATGATGTCAGAGATAGCGGACAGACAGTCACTGGTGTTTTGTAGCAGGGCGGGAGTGATGTCCTGGGAGGAGGTGTATAATTGGGTGTCATCAGCGTAGAGATGGTACCAGAAGCCGAATCTGCTGATGGTTTGTCCAATGGGGGCTGTGTAGATTGAAAAGAGGAGAGGACCAAGAACGGATCCCTGTGGAACCCCAACAGCAAGAGGAAGAGGAGAGGAGGTAGAACCTGCAAATGAGACACTGAAGGTGCCGTCAGAGAGGTAGGAAAAGAACCAAGAGAGTGCGGTGTCCTGGAGCCCAATGGTGCTCAACATGCTGAGGAGGAGGTGGTGATCAACAGTGTCAAATGCTGCAGAGAGATCCAGAAGAACCAACAACGAGTATTTGCCCTAAGAAGTACAGTTATTCCCTTCCATTCTATACCTTGGCTTTGTTGCATGTTTTTTTTAATAACCTCCTTTGTAACTGGTCTAAGTCATGGTTGGAGATGATGTTCTCAGAACACAGGCCCACATCCAGATGGCCCAGACTAGGGCACTATAATGTACAATCCCCATAGGCTGTGGGCTGTTTCAGGTCATTACACATTGAAACATCTTGACATGTCTGCACCATTTGTGATTATATACAGAAAAGATTACAAGAAGCCGGCTGTAACACATCCTGGGAACAGACACGGAGATTCTACTAAAGCTTGATGTTGTTTATGCTTATTTAGTGGAACGGATCATTAAAGAGAAAATTAATGTGATCAGGGCTTTATGCAGGAACATTAGTAACTTATAAAAATCATATGTGGAAACCTTAAAGGTAACTACTCTGAATTCCTTAGTGTAATAACTAGCCACGGATATAACACGTTTTGGTAGGATTTTAAAGTAATCTAATGGCCCTCCAAAATTCACCTATATTTCCTTCATCTGCCAAAAAGTGTCATGCTGATAGCCAGAACAATATTAAGAGGGACATGTATGAAAGCTGTCTAGGTCCAAGACTTTCCTTGTTGCCCATAGCAACCAGTCAGAGCCCATAGCAACCAATCAGAGCTCCCCTTTCATTTCATATAATGCTCTGAAAAAAGGAGAGAGGGGCTCTGATTGGTTGCTATGGGCTCTGATTGGTTGCTATGGGCAACAAGAAAAGTTTTAGACCAAGACAGTTTTCATACATGAGGCCCTAAGTCTCTAGTAGAGCTACAGTGGAAACAGTACAAAAAAGAAAAAGGCTATATCTACACAGCAGTGGGTTTTGGTCTGCTTTTGAGCAGATTCAGCATATAGAATCTGAAGAAAATCCGACTGTACATCTATAGTGCTAAGAGATTTATTGACCATCCGAATCCATATTGTCAGTATATCTTTAAGAATAATAGATCTTAAGCTGTAAATTTCCTATGTTACTGAGAAGCAGTGCATATTGACACAGAGGGTTGTTATCAGGGCCTCGTTGTTTTGGGAACGCTGTAACTGAAATAATACTACCCAGCGTGGTTAGAGAGAAGTCATGGAAACCCAGGTGTTCATGGTTCAGGGTTGTTCAGCATCAAGTCATGGTTTTTTTTTTCCAGTGCCAGGTTAACCTCTTAAGAACTGGCCATTCGAAGGAAGGAGGCCTTATACTGGAAAAGTACTGATCTGTCAGTTTGCGTAACACTTGGCTACGCAGGCATTTGTTTAAAGTAAGATATAAGCTGGGAAATTTTGCTGCGAAGTTAGAAGTAGCTGTACCTGTGGGCTATAGAAGGACGCCTCGCCGCCACAGTGTGGATAACCAGGTATATCTCTCTATCTCGCTGGCCCCTTCTCCCAGCTGATGATACAGATAGATGATGCTGATAAGATGCGTGGTGAAGCTTGGACCTGTATATGGGGGCACCCGTGCACGGTGTGGATCTCAGGAGTATCTCTCTATCTTCGCTGGTCTGTGTTACCAGCTGATGCCAATAGATGATGCTTATAAGATGCCTGATGAAGCTTTGACCCATATATAGGTGTGATGTAAGTATTTGTAATCCATACTATGCGTGCTTTGCCTTTGTAACCAATATTATGCGTGCCTTGCCTTTATAATCTATATTATGCAAAAGTATATACAATATCACACTATCTTCTTATCGTTTTATGTAATCATTGAGTTACTCATATAATAAAGTAAATAAAGCATTGTATGTTGCCTTCTTTAAAGCCGTATCGGACCCACACAAAGAGTTGGCAAAACAACATCGCAATAGGAAATCCAAGCTGTAGTTTACACAGCACGGATTTTTTCCGGTCAGAATCCGGCGGATTTTTAAACATGTTGTATCATCCCATTGGAATCCCATACAATGAACAGGGTCGGTGGAAAATCCAAATACCGACCGCAGTTTTTAGCACAAAACCGCACCAAAAACAGCTATGGTAAAATGTCATTGGATTTACAATGGTATTTGAACTATGCTGTATAGACATAGCCTAAAGATTATGGCCAATAATATCTCAAAAACCAAATATATCAGCACTCAAGCGGCACTAAAACTATACAAACATTAGACTAGTGAAACATTTAAAATGCATTACTACTGTGCTTTACACATGCACAAAATAAAAGCTTTTAGAGCGGCATGTATGGATGGGGCTGCGCCAGAAGTCTGGGGTCTTTTCAGCCCGACATCAGGCGCAGCCATGTTTGCATTAGTGAAAAGCCGCCCGAACGCCATTATCAAGCGCATTACATAGCGCCTGCAGCACTTTGTAATGCGCCTGATTTTGGGGGGCGTGCAGGAGGAGGGGCGCACTACAACCGTACGAAGCTACACATTTATAGCTTCAGTACGGCAAATCCAGATGCATTACTGCAGGAACAGGTAGAGCACTTTCAAAGTGGTTTACCTGAGCCAGAAGTGTCGCTTTAATGCTATAATGTGCCTGTTTTATGACCTGCAGTAGAACAGATTCATAAATCAGGTGCATTCTATGCTATTATAATGCGCATGAAAATCGGCATTTAAACGACAAAATTCATACCTGTCGCCCTTAGTGTGCAGTTTAATCAAATTACATATATGCCCACCTAGGTCACTGAGGCAACTATGAGGTGGGCATACGTAATTATGATACGCAATATGATCAAACTGTGCACTAAAAGCTTTTATTTTGCATGTGTAAAGGATAACAGTAAAGTATTATAAATGTTCCACTAGTCCAATGTTTGCATAGTTTTAGTGCTTGCTGGGTGCTGCTGTATTTGGTTCTTAAGAGTTTACTCTTTGTAGTCACAATAGGCTATGTGCATACGATGCATTGCAGCGTGTACAGTACGCGCCACAGTACATCATGTCTTTCGGGAGCTCGCGCTAATACGCACGTACTCCCAGGGCGTGGGGGGGGGGGGGGCGGCAGCGTGCCGGCCCCATTGACATTCATTACTCGCGGTGCACATTTGACGCAAGTAATTGACATGTCATTTATCGCCCCGCGTGTACAATACGATCATATTGTATGAGCAAGGGTGAGGAGGCATAATCCATAGTTGTCTATGAGAGCTAAGGATTACCGTAATTTCGCACATCTTTGTGTTTCCGGTGAAATAACAATTCTACAGCCCTTCTCTTATATCTCTGTGTTGTGATTTTCCTCTGTTATTCTTCCTTAAAAGGTATTACTGAACCTGTCACATGGGTGTTACCAATTGGAAGGGTGCTAATACACAGTGTGACATTGTCCAATCAGTGCTGACAGTCAGTGTGCGCAGGGACACAACCTCAATTGGTAACGCCCAGCTGACAGATTCAATAATACATTTCTAGGAGGAATAACAGGGGAACAGCACAACACAGAGATATAAGAGAAGATGCCCCGGAATTGTTATTTCACAGGAAACACAAGTATTTACTAACACAGATCTGTCAGGAGAGGTCACAGGTTCTCTTTAAAGTTAATGCATTAGAAATTTTCTGCTTTTCACATTTCCAGATAGATGGGCAGTAAAAAAAATATGAATTCCACAAACGTTTTTCGTTATGAAGTGGATCTTTGCAACCAAAAATGTACATTATACATAATGTACAGAAATAATTTAGGATTTTTATCCTGAAATCACAGGTTATGGCTATGCAAACACTTATTGAATACTATAATGTCCTGATAAATTGGAAGACTTGCTCACTAATAAGGCCTGGTTCAGCATCCATTCAGAACCTGTAAGGCAATGAAGTAAGCAGTGGTTAGCTCACCCGAACTATATGCAGCAGTCCATTCGAAGGAGCACGGGGAAGTGAGGCCAAACTCCCAATCAAATCCAAGAAATAGAGTACCAGCCATGGGCGTAACTACCGGGGTAGCAGACGTAGCAGCTGCCCCAGGGCCTGTGCTCTTAGGGGGCTCGGCAGCAGCTAACCCGTCTGCTACCCCAGTTGTTCGGCTCCTGTGCCCGCCGGCTGTTAACATACTATTTCACTGCCGGCGGACGCGGAGCTGCGGGGCCCGGCACTTCCTACCTCTGAACGCCCGGGCCCTCTGACCTGAGCGCTCCACAGCAGGACTGGCCGGTATTAGCAGAGCAGAGCGGCTCCGCTCTGCTAATCAGCCTGCGCCGGCCCACAGTTCTGACGTGGGCTGCGCGATGAAGTCACACCATCGCGCGGCCCGCGCCGAGCACAGACTGGCCGGCCACATCGAGGGAGTGAGAGACCGGTGAGTACGTGATTTCTTATTTTTTTAATATTAATGAAGCCCCTTGTCTGCCTATTTATTGACTCCTATAGTCCTGCCTGTCTATATATTGGCCCCTATAGCCCTGCCTGCCTATATCTAGCCCCTATAGCCCTGTCTGCCTATATATTGACCCGTATGACCCTGTCTGCCTATATCTAGCCACTATAGTCCTGCCTGCCTATATATTGGCCCCCATAGCCCCCAAAGCCCTGCCTACCTATATATAGCCCCTATAAAACTGTCTGCCTATATCTAGCCCCTATAGCCCTGTCTGTCTATATATTGACCCGTATGACCCTGTCTGCCTATATCTAGCCCCTATAGCCCTGCCTGCCTATATATTGGCCCCTTTAGCCCGCCAAAGCCCTGCCTACCTATATATAGCCCCTATAGGCCTGTATGCCTATGTATAGCCCCCAAAGCCCTGCCTGCCTATATATAGCCTCTCCAAAGCCCTGCCTGCCTATATAAAGCCCCTATAGCCTACCCTATGCTCTGCCTGCATATTTAGTCCCCATCCAAAAGTTTGCTTTGGGGCCCAGGCTTCCCTAGTTACGCCCCTGGTACCAGCTGCACGTCTGAAGGTCTAAAATTTTTTATTGAGGAATCCTTTAAAACGCACTTAACGATGCATGGTAAGAAAAAATCAATAGCGTACGAACCACAACATTTGGATGTAAAGAACTCTGTTCAGAACCTGCATTGCAGAGGTGGAACTAGATCCATTTTAAAACGGACGCCAACAGCAGCCAAGAGACTACAATGGGGCCCGTTGGGTTTCCACCATGATGTCTGTCGTTTTGCCAGAGAAAATAGTGCAGCGTGCTGTGTTATTACTTCCGCTATTCCGGATGGAAATTGCATTGGAGATTCCAAATGGAACTTCTGATGTAAGTGTGAAGCGTGTGATGTGTGACAGCTGTGCAGTAACATGTCTCACGTCAGCAGGTAACGGGAAGAAAATATTCTGGAGATGCCTGAGTGTTTCCAATGCCTTCCTTCTGTATTTTGTATCTGCAGCATATCCTGTTTCATCCTCTTCTTTGGCCCTAGTTATAAAGATGCCTCCTATGATCTTCCTTTCTTCTTCCCTACACTGCGAGTACAATCCTAAACCGCAGAAAATAGAGATGTCATGTGCAGCCCATCAAGTAACAGGATTCATTAGTACATTATTACATGTTTGGCTTCATGCATGCTTTGCTCCTCTGGGATCATCATTTTATTTGATAATTGAACGTGATCCTTTTCAAGAAAATGACCTGGAAGCTACTAGAATTTTAATAAACTGTTCACCGGCCATGTAGTCAGCCAGTGCAAACATAGCTTTCATTAACCAGACACAGACTTCTGGGTTATACCTTTCCTGACACAAGCAGCTGATCTGCTCTCTGGTATCAGCAAATCATCTAGCATCTTTGGGGCCCTAACAGCAAAAGAGCAGGTTTCTTCTATCCTTGCATCAGTATCTTGAACATAGCCTTACATGTAAATCAGAGGATGGTATTTTGCTGTGTGTATGTTCTACATTCAGTGCTCCTTATAGGGGTTATCTCACTACAAAGGTTAGCTTTCAACATGTAGGGAACAATAAATGAAGACATTTTCTGAATATATTCCTTTAGTTTTTTGGCTTTGTTGAGAAGATAAAGTAGATGTTACAGCTCTGAGTGCACACAGGTTTCTCTAGGTTATCGACCTGCTCTTTCCTGCTCTCTCTGCTCTATACCTAATCTGACAGCAGGGAATGAAGTCACCACCACAGGTCTGCACACAGGACGTCAGCAGCTTGTCTAACAAAGGAGTGTAATTAGTGCAGAGAACTTCAGAACATAAAGTAAACAAAACTTTAGATAAGATTTCCTGTGTTCAGAGCAATTAGAAGAGCTGTGAATATTACAGAGCTGATATGCTAATCACTGCTATAGAACCATCCACAGCCTGACCAGGAAGAGACAGGCTACATGAATGAAAGTTGCTTTTGGCTAGTGAAATAGTGAAACTGCATAGTGAGACAACCCCTGTAACCTCTCCGAGCCTTCTGTACTTTCTCTGTACTTTACCGTTCGGACATCTCACTGTGAATGGTTGGAGTGTGAATATAACCTATTTTTTTATTTTAAATATGTACTAGTTTGTTAAAAAAAAAATAGTTAGACAACCCCCTTTTAACACTTATTTAGGGCAATATGTATGATTTTGGTGCCCAGGTGCCATTTTTTTGCGCACAAAGGTAATGTAGAATGCAAAAAATAACCCCAATATAAAACTAATGAAAACTTTATTAATCCTATTAAAATCACAATCCAACAAAAAAATCCCTTGTTATTAATCCTAAATACATAACTAAAGATAAATAGATAGGCAAAGTATACTTAACTGTCAGAGTGGATACCAATCTTGCGTTGATGTAGTCACGTATCCCACCATAGGTTATTTTTTGCTGTGATAGGTCTTTATACCCTAATTTTGATATTGGTTTACTGTCAGTTAATGTAGAATGCACCTGAATCTATGAACCTGCTCTACTGCGGGTCATAAATCAGACACATTCTAGCACAAAAAAAACAACAATTAAAGCTCAGGTAAACCACTCTTAAAGTAGTTTACATGTTCCAGCTGTAATGCGCCTGGATTTGCCGTACTGAAGCTATAAACTTGCAGCTTCATACGGTTGTAGTGCGACACGCCTCCAGCACGCCCCCCGATCTCAGGCGCATTACAAAGTGCCGCGGGCGCCCTTTAATGTGCCTGATACTGGAGTGCACCTGATTATAAATATAGCGAACAGAGCTGCGCTAGTTCTCGGGCTGAAAAGACGCCAGACTTCTGCTGCAGCCCCGTACATTCATTACTCTTTATCTAATATGTTTTTATATTCTGTTTCTTTATACTTTTTTATTTCTCTAGGTTGATCCAGCCATCTCAGTTTTACAGCTGACACCAGGACGGTGCTCGGCTTTTGCCATTAATCCCGAAGAGTCTGAATACTACAGCAATGTGGATGATGGGGCCTGGCATCCCCCATTATAACATCAATGGAAGGTCTCAGCAATCAGACCTAATGTGGATAAGTAATAAATATTTGTGGTTGAAGTTCTCTTCATACACAGTGATCCCTCAACATTCTGGGATGACCATTGTTTGTTTTATACAATCTATAAAAAAAACTGGTCATTGGTCCCAAAAGCCACCAACATGACAAAATGGAGATTAAAGAAAATGAAGCAGATACTTAGCCAGATAAAAGAATCCTTCCATATAACATCAGAAAGAGTTGCTGAAAGCTGGAAATCACTTTCTATCTTGAAGACAGGAGCTTCTCTGAGGCATATACTTAATACACAGTATACCAGAAAAAATGAAAACAGAACCTTCACCTGGAGCCCAAAGGAGCCACTCATCCTTGCACATGTAAGAGCAGTACAGGACATTTAGTACCGCACTGTACTGTAGAGACATGCTGCGAGACCGCCAATCACTGCATGCACCTCACTAATACATGTAAGAGCAGTACAGGACATGTAGTACTGCACTGTACTATAGAGAGGAGCTACTAGACCCCAATCACTGCATTTACTTCACTAATACATGTAAGAGCAGTACAGGACATGTAGTACCGCACTGTACTGTAGAGAGGTGCTACTAGACCGCCAATCACTGCCTGCACCTCATTAATACATGTAAGAGCAGTACAGGACATGTAGTACCGCACTGTACTCTAGGGAGGTGCTATAGACTGCCAATCACTGCATGCACCTCACTAATACATGTAAGAGCAGTACAGGACATGTAGTACTGCACTGTACTGTAGAGAGGTGCTATAGACTGCCAATCACTGCCTGCACCTCACTAATACATGTTAGAGCAGTACAGGATATATAGTACCGCACTGTACTGAAAAGAGGTACTACTATACCGTCAATCACGATCTACACCACTTAAATATATGAGTAGTACAGAACATGTAGTACTGAACTGGACTGCAGAGAGGAGCTACTAGACCGCCAATCACTGTATGCATCTCACTAATCCATGTAAGAGCAGTACAGGACATGTAGTACTGCACTGTACTGTACTGTATAGAGGTACTATAGATTACCAATCACTGCCTGCACGTCACTAATACTTGTAAGAGCTGTACAGGACATAGTTACATAGTTTGTTAGGCCGAAAAAAGACGAGTTGTCCATCCAGTTCAGCCTTTTGTGCTAAAGTGTTTATCAAGAGAAAGGCAAAAACCCCCATGAGGTGGAAGCCAATTGTGCTCATTTTAGGGGAAAAATTCCTTCCCGACTCCAATCTGGCAATCGGAATAATCCCTGGATCAATGACCCCTCTCCAGAATCCTGGACATTATAACTTGTTATATTATTACATCAAGAAATGTATCCAGACCCTTCTCCAGAATCCCGGTCACTATAACTTGTTATATTATTACATCTAGAAATGTCTCCAGACCCCTCTCCAGAATCCTGGTCACTATAACTTGTTATATTATTACATCTAGAAATGTATCCAGACCCTTCTCCAGAATCCTGGTCACTATAACTTGTTATATTATTACATCTAGAAATGTATCCAGACCCTTTTCCAGAATCCTGGTCACTATAACTTGTTATATTATTACATCTAGAAATGTATCCAGACCCTTCTCCAGAATCCTGGTCACTATAACTTGCTATATTATTACATCTAGAAATGTATCCAGACCCTTCTCCAGAATCCTGGTCACTATAACTTGTTATATTATTACATCTAGAAATGTTTCCAGAACCTTCTCCAGAATCCTGGTCACTATAAATTGTTATATTATTACATCTAGAAATGTATCCAGAACCTTCTCCAGAATCTTGGTCACTATAACTTGTTATATTATTACATCTAGAAATGTATCCAGAACCTTCTACAGAATCCTGGTCACTATAAATTGTTATATTATTACTTCTAGAAATGTATCCAGACCCTTCTCCAGAATCCTGGTCACTATAACTTGTTATATTATTACATCTATAAATGTATCAAGACCCTTCTCAAGAATACTCGACACTATAACCTGTAGTATTATTACATCTAGAAATGTATCCAGACCCTTCTCCAGAATCCTGGTCACTATAACTTGTTATATTATTACATCTAGAAATGTATCCAGACCCTTCTCCAGAATCCTGGTCTCTATAACTTGTTATATTATTACATCTAGAAATGTATCCAGACCCTTCTCCAGAATCCTAGTCACTATAACCTGTTATATTACATCTAGAAATGTATCCAGATCCTTCTCCAGAATCCTGGTCACTATAACTTGTTATTATTACATCTAGAAATGTATCCAAACCCTTTTTGAACTCTGTTATTGAATTCACCATGACAAGTTCCATATTTTACTGTAATTTTGGTACCATGTACCTTAGTCTAGAATTTGCAACCAAAAATGTAATTCAATTAGCTAACACTAAGACCATGTTCACACGGCTAACTGCGGGACGTAATTCAGTCCGTAATTACGCGCCGGAGTGCGCCAATTACGGGCTGAATCCGTCCCAGTAACTACGGTAATCCACAGTTCTCATAGAGAACTATGGATTACGTCTCCTCTCCCTGCTCGGCGAATACGCCGAGGGGGGAGATGGTTCACATGTGAATTACCAGCGGCGTATACGCGCCGCTAGCAGTGATTCTCTATGGGCCGGCAAGGTGCTGGCCCCCCGCTCCCTCCCCCGCTCCCACCCCCCGTCCACACGGCTTAACTGCGGGACGTAATTACGCCCCGCAGTTAAGCCGTGTGAACATAGCCTAAGGGCCACATGTATGAAAACTGTCTAGGTCTAAAATTTACTTTGTTGCCCATAGCAACCAATCAGAGCACCCCATATAGTGCTCTGGTAGAATGCATGGGGCACTGTGATTGGTTGCTATGAACAACAAAGGGAATTTTAGACCTAGACAGTTTTCATACATGTGGCCTTAAATGTTGTAAGGTATTATTAATCTTGTATTTTTAGAGGAGAAAGTGAAAATACAACAATATGAAAAAGTACTCAACCAACAAAAACAGGACTTTAGATGAAAAAACAAACACCAAAATGGCTTCACCTACCCTCAGTTTTGATTCTCTAAAAATTAACATATCCCAACTTGAAAAATATACTCTGTGTCCATTAATATCACACAAATTAAATAATGTGATTTTAATTGGTTATTATCCCAGCAGGGGGGGAGTAAAAGAAAAAAAAACCTACATATAAATCTGATATTTTGCTATAACAAATTGTACTTTTGACATACGTGATTTTCAACTCTAAACCCTGTTTTCTGCACATAGGAACAATGGGTATGAATAAGAGATGTCATTTGGAATTCTGCAGTTCACTGTGCTGTACATTCTTGTCTCCGAATATGGAGCATATTGTATGTGATAAAATTGTGTCACAGCTGCTTGGCGTATAGCTTCTGAAGCATGCCGATGCCGAGGCCAGACATGTGCAAGCGAATCGTACAGATATGCAGTTTTCCTAGGGACAAACACAATAGTTTGCATTTTCTTTAGTTCTCCTGTATAACTCCTTAAAGACTTTAATCCTTCTTGTAAACTTCGGCGTGCACAGTTCCAATACAACGTAAACCACTGGAGATGGAGTTGGATGTAGAGCATGTAGTACTGCACTGTACAGTAGAGAGGCACTACTAGACTGCCAGTCATTGCCTGCACCTCACTAATACAAGAGCAGAATGGGACATGTAGTACCGCACTGTACTGTAGAAAGGCACTACTAGACCGCCAATCACTGCATGCACCTCACTAATTCATGTAAGAGCAGTACAGGACATGTAGTACCGCACTGTACTGTAGAGAGGCGCTATAGACCACCAATCACTGCATGCACCTCACTAATACATGTAAGAGCAGTACAGGACATGTAGTACCACACTGTACTGTAGAGAGGCACTATAGACCACCAATCACTGCATGCACCTCACTAATACCTGTAAGAGCAGTACAGGACATGTAGTACCGCACTGTACTGTAGAGAGATGCTATAGACCACCAATCACTGCATGCACCTCACTAATACCTGTAAGAGCAGTACAGGACATGTAGTACCTCACTGTACTGTAGAGAGGCGCTATAGACCACCAATCACTGCATGCACCTCACTAATTCATGTAAGAACAGTACAAGATATGTATTACTGTACTGTAGAGAGGTGCTATAGACCGCCAATCACTACATATACCTCACTAATACATGTAAGAGCAGTACAGGACATGTAGTATCACATTGTACTGCAGAGATGTGCTACTAGACCATCAATCACTGCATGCACCTCACTAATACATGTAAGAGCAGTACAGGACATGTAGTACCGTACTGTACTGTAGAGAGGTGCTATAGACCACCAATCACTGCATTCTCCTTACTAATACATGTAAGAGCAGTACAGGACATGTAGTAACACACAGTACTGTAGAGAGGAGCTATAGACCACCAATCACTGCATGCACTTCACTAATACAGGTAAGAGCAGTACAGGACATGTAGTACCTCACTGTACTGTAGAGAGGTACTATAGACCACCAATCACTGCATGCACCTCACTAATACATGTAAGAGCAGTACAAGATATGTATTACTGCACTGTACTATAGAGAGTGCTACAAGACCCCCAATCACTGCACGCACTTCACTAATACATGTAAAAGCAGTACAGGATATATAGTACCAGGGGCGTCGCTAGGCTGTTTTATTCGGGGCTCGGGCCCCCGAAGAAAACCCCCTGTGCCCCGAACCTCCCGGGCTCCAGGCCGCTGCCATGGGCCTGGAGCACAACTAGCCCTAAAGCTACATGTGCGTCCGCTGGACACACACAACCGAGGGCTTCTGCGGAGCAGAGAGCGAGCGCTCCCTGCCCCGCAGACAGTGTCGGACCATCTCCGAGTCCGACACAGCGGGGCCGCTGGGTCCTCATTGCACTGAGGACCCGCCGCGGCCCCGTGCTGCTCAGCTGGCAGCGGCGCGATGTAATGACCTCATCACGCCGCTGCCTGTCCTCGGGCGCACAGCGCGTCACAGGCTGTGCGCCCGAGGAGCTGCCGGAGGAGCGCGGGCTGAAGAGGACGGAGCGCGCTCGCCGGGGATGCTAAGGTGAGTATTAATGTTGTTATTTTTATAGCATTTACCTGCCTCGGTACCCCTATATACTGCCTGTGGCCCCCTATACTGCCTGTGGCCCCATATACTGCCTGTGGCCCCCTATACTGCCTGTTCCCCCATATACTGCCTGTGGTCCACTATACTGCCTGTGGCCCCATATACTGCCTGTGGGCCCCATATACTGCCTGTGGCCCCCTATACTGCCTGTGGCCCCCTATATACTGCCTGTGGCCCCCTATACTGCCTGTGGCCCCCTATACCCGCCTGTGGCCCCATATACCTGCCTGTGGCCCCATATACTGCTTGTGGCCCCATATACTGCTTGTGGCCCCATATACCTGCCTGTGGCCCCATATACCTGCCTGTGGTCCCATATACTGCCTGTGGCCCCATATACCTGCCTGTGGCCCCATATACTGCCTGTGACCCCATATACCTGCCTGTGGTCCCATATACTGCCTGTGGCCCCATATACCTGCCTGTGGTCCCATATACTGCCTGCGGCCCCATATACTGCCTGTGGCCCCCTATACTGCCTGTGGCCCCCTAAATAATGCCTGTGGCCCCCTATACCCGCCTGTTGCCCCATATACTGCTTGTGGCCCCATATACTGCCTGTGGCCCCATATACTGCCTGTGGCCCCATATACCTGCCTGTGGCCCCATATACTGCCTGTGGTCCCATATACCTGCCTGTGGCCCCATATACTGCCTGTGGTCCCATATACTGCCTGCGGCCCCCTATACTGCCTGCGGCCCCATATACTGCCTGTGGCCCCATATACTGCCTGTGGCCCCCAATCCTGCCGGTGGCCCCATATACCTGCCTGTGGCCCCCTATACTGCCTGCATCCCCATATACTGCCTGTGGCCCCCTATACCTGCCTGTGGCCCCCTATACCTCCCTGCCTAAGTGACCCTATATTTATATACCTGCCTAATTGAGGGGACCTATACACCTACCTAACTGAGGGGACTTATATACCTATAATTAAGGAGTTGCTGGAAATGTGAGGATTCTAAGATATTTGTGTCCAAATCCTCAGGGACGAGTCGTGGCCGGGAGCAATCAGCATGAAGGTGTGAACCGGATGGAGAAGAAAAGGGAACGTGAACGACGCTGATCAGAAATGATGTCTCCGGTGAGTCACTAAATGTAACTGCAGTGTAATCACTTATATGTCTGCAGAGTCTACATACAACTAGTAACTACCACTATATGGCCCCTGTATGGCGGTGGTATATAATCAGAGCCTGTGTACAGCTGATAGTCACGTGGGGGTCGCGTTTGGTCAGGGTCTGGCAGGATTATTTGGTCCTTTGTAGTAATAGTTTTGGGACTTGGTTTTGTAGGAGTGTTTTTTAGTAACAATCATTTGTCCGGTAGATTTGCTCCATGTATAGGTGTATGTTTTGGTGACTGTTATTTAGGGGTATTACACGCTCATACGGAGGTGAGGGGTTTTGAAAAAGTAAATTTGTCATTGGTGATTTTCATTGTGCAGTGACTGCTGAGGCAGGTATATAGATATAGGGTCACTCTATGTGGAATATGCTGAAAATTAGTGACAGGAGCAGAAGGTTTTTCTCTGTAAAAACACATCCGCAGTTCACAATGTGGTGTGAAAAATGCCGTGTGAACCCAGCCCTACTGAGCAAAACACAAAGGGCCCGGGCCCCGGATGTTTTAGGACCCTAGCAACGCCCCTGTATAGTACCGCACTGTACTGTAGAGAAGTGCTACTAGACCACCAATCACTGCATGCACCTCACTAATACATGTAAGAGCAGTACAGGACATGTAGTACTGCACTGTACTGTAGAGAGGTGCTATAGACCGCCAATCACTGCATGCACCTCACTAAAACATATAAGAGCAGTACAGGACATGTAATACCGTACTGTACTGTAGAGAGGTGCTATAGACCGCCAATCACTGCATGCACCTCACTAAAACATATAAGAGCAGTGCAGGATATGTATTACTGCACTGTACTGTAGAAAGCGCTACAAGACTGCCAATCACTGCACGCACTTCACTAATATCGAGGTGTTACAAATAAAATGTTCATGATAATTTGTTTGATCTTCCATCAACTACATGAGTCTATAACAATGTATAATTGTAGAATCAAGATACAATGTCCCAGGAAAGACCACTGGCACTCATGTACTAATGTGGCTGCATTTTTGGTGCAGCATGTTGCAGCATGTCTCAGACACATTTATTATGGGCTTAAAGGGGTTTTCTCACTGCAAAGATTAGTTTCTAACACAAAAGGACAGTTAAACGTAGACTTTTTCTAAATACATTGGTGAATAGATTTTAAATTAGTCATGAGACGAGAGCATTTTTGTGTGCTCTTATTGCACACAAATTTCTATGGTTACCTGCATACCAGAAGGACCTCTGTTATCTGATTAGCTGAGAGCAGGGATTTCTGATATCTGATTAGCAAGAGCAAAAAGCAGGGAGTGACATCAACCCAGTGAAGGACTGAGATGAAAGCAAACTAATTACATCTAACAAGATGAGCTTCACAAGACAAAAGGTGTATTATGTGCTGTAAGGACTGAAAAGAATGGCTTTATCTGTAATGTTGTTAGAGAGAACAAAACCCATGTCATGGATGGCGTCGCAACCTGAGGGAAGGGCTGCGGTTGCATCCATCTGCCCGCTTCCCTGCGCCGGGAGCGAGTAACGTCGCGGTCCGTGCCTCGGACCGTGGGCGAACTCGCTCCCCGTACTCACCCGACCGCACTCCTGTCTCCTAGCTCCCTAGTGCCGGCCGGTGCACGCGGCACCACTCCCTAGGACGCGTGCGGCGGCTTCTTCAAATTTAAAGGGCTAGCGCGCCAGTAATTGGCCATTGCCGGCCGCTGACCCTATATAGAGGCTCCACCCCCGGCAGGCCACTGCCGGATCTTTAGTGCCTATCAGCCTTAAGAGAAAGCGTTCCTTGTGCCTTGTCCGTGTTTTTCGTATACCGTACCGTTCTGCTTCCGTCCCTCGACCATGAACCTCTGCCGTCTGTCCTGACCTACTGCCTGTCCCCGACTACATCTACGCCTCACGATTCTGTACCACGCACTACCTTGGCTGCCGCTGCAAGCAAGTCACGCCGGTGGAAGCAACCTGGTAGTTTCCCGCAAAGCGGGATGGACTTGCTGCGGGCTCGGGGAAAAAACCGTTTTCTCTTGACTCCGCCCCCCCTGAGTGGCTTCACCTCCTTTTGCGGTGGCCCAGCGAACCACTACCATCAACCGGACAGTAAACCCGTCATGGATCCCGCCAAGGTGCCTTTTCCCATGTGGGGGGGTCTTCAATTTGTGGTTCCCCAGCGTTCAGCAACTGGCCCAGCAGGCGAAACAGGGGTTAAACTGACCACTATGATGCAGCAGCCGTGCTGCCCAGGAGCCCCTCCATCTCCCCCCGGGCCGCCCTGCTCCAGCAACGCCCCGACTCCTTTGGGCCCCAAGCTTTTGTTCTGCCTGAAAATTTTTGACAGCGACCCAAAGTCTGCGGGGGGGTTCCCTTACCCGTGACTATGCATTCGGCTAAGGCAGCCCAAATTTCCCTGCCCCGAGCTTCAAAAGTGGCTTGGGGTTGCCCGCTCTCGGGGAAGGCCTTGGCTTTGGCCCACACCTTTTGGAAGGAACATCCAGTGAGGGCAAAATTACAGACCATTTTCGGGGAAATTCCCAGTGGTTTCGAGAACCTGGGGGCGAGCATTTCCTCACGAAACACCCCTTTAACCTGCACCCGAGGCTTTTTCCAGCCCCTTTGGCCCGGAGCTAACCTGGAAGAGGCCGCCCTGTGTCCCCCCTTTAAGAAGGTCCTCCCCGCAGGGTGAAGGATGTGCTGGCTGAAAGAAAATCCCGTTTCCCTCATGAGCTAATCCAGTGGCCACCCACATTGATGTGCTTTTGGGTGGAGAGGCAAGGGGAGCTTTGAAAAGAATGCGAAAAAATCCCGCCATGGGTTTCCACCTGGCTCCAGGTTCCAGGGGCCCACCTGCACCGCCCCGTTTCCCAGTGGGGAAAAACCCTATGCGGGTTGACGGTGCAACTCCCCGAGAACTGGCCCGACGCAGTGGGAATTTGTCTATAGTGGCAGCCCAGAGCTTTTTTCGGAGAAACTGCCCCAGCGTCCCAAAAACGTCCGGAAAAACTCTGCACCTAGGTTCCGTGGGAGAGGCGCCCTGGTGAAAGTTCCTACTCTCCACCCTCATGTGATGCCGGTACGGATCGAGACTGTGCAGGACTCTCTTCCAGGCATCAGCTTTTCTGGATTCTGGCCCACTGGGATTTTATTATCACTCCCTTGCACAGCAGAGCGCCTCCCAGTAATTCCCCGGGAAAAAAGCCGTTGGGGATCGCCTGGGCAGCGGAGAGCTCCAAAGTGACATTTAGGGACTCCACCCCCAGTGTTTCTTTAATGTGGGAGTTCTGCCAAAGAGAAGATCTCCTTTTTCGTGTTGCCGCGGCCCCTCCTCGGCTTTTCTGCGGGTCTCCCCGTGGCGGACTTCCTCCCCGCTCTAGATTGGACTTGGAAGTAACCACTGGGGTCCCAACGTTTGAGCCGTTGTCTGGTGACACTGCCCCGGGCTTCCCGCCGTTCCAAGCCAGCAAACCGTTCCCCGGGTTTACCCCGAATATAAAGTTTGCGGATTCCTGGGGGAAGCAAGGGGAGACCTTCCTCCCCATCGCCCATAGACTGCCCCGATTGACCTGCTCCCGGGAACCAGCCCCTCCCCGGGGTGGGGGTCTATCCTTGTCTGCACCGAGACCCAAGCCTGTCAGATTTAAAAACGGAGAATTTCAGAGGTTTTTTTGAAAAATTACCTCCCCCGCTGTGCGGGATTCTTTTCGGGGAAAAAAAAAAGACACATTGCTGCCCTGCATCGACTAGGGGGACTTAATGAGATCACAGTAAAAAAAACCCCGGTACCCTCTTCCCCTGTTTAAAGGAATTTTTGATCGCCTAGCGACGCACCATCTTTCCAGCAAAATTTTTGGGGAGGCCTTAACTGATTCGGATCCCTAAGGGGATGTTTAAGAGGGCCTTTAACACCCGGGAGGGGATTTCTAATATCTGGTAATGCCCCTTTGCCTATTTAATTACAGCCGTCGTGAAAACGTCTTTTTGGGTCTCCTTTACTCCTGTGTCGTGGGCTACTGGCGACTCTTGGTGTACCACCCCAATTGGAGGCCCCCCGTGTCCCCTGTTCACCAGGTTTGGGGGCTCGAGCTAATATCTGTATGCCAAACTGGGGGAAAGTCTCTTTCCCCCTTTTCCACCGGGCTTACATTACATTTGTGTACCGAAAGTTCCTCCCGGGGTAGGGCCCATTGGTTCAGTTTCGGTTCGAATCATATTGCCCATACCCTTTATTGGTTAAGAGAGTTTAAAAAAAAAAAACCCGAAATGTTGGCCACAGGAGGCCCGAAAAAGCATTCAAAACTGAACCCGCTTTCCCCTTGCGTCGATCCCCGTGGGTCCGGACCCCGTGAAGCTTTCTTGTAGAATAACCCTCTTCGGTCGGGGGCCCACACGCCCAAAGGGCCCTGGGGCAAAAATCACTTGTCTTCTATCCAAGTTTTCACGCAGCAGAAAGGAACTTTACTATGGGGGATGGGAATTTTTGGCCATTAAACTGGTGTTTTTGAAGAATGGGCTCCTTTTTTGGAAGGCCTTGGCATCCTTCATATCTTTCGGACCATAAGAATTTTGTTCTACAAAGGGAACTCTCAATCCACGCCAACCCAGGTGGTCTTTTTCTTCTCCCCTTTTTAACTTCCAGATCCACTTTCGTCCCCCAAAAAGAATTAAAGGGCAAATGCCCTCTCTGCGCCTCCGAAGTGGGGGATGGGGAGGGGCCCCCTGGCACATATATCCCCAGAGCGCCTGTTTTCACAGCCCCCTTTGACCTTGGGATTTTCCCACCGGGGAAACCTAGTGCCCCCCCGCGCTTGAAGGGAAAAAATTTTAAGTGGGGGCATTGCTCTCGGTGGCCGGGCTTTTTGGGGGTGTAAAACTTTCTCCTGATTCATGGTTTTTATTGGTGGCCCGACCCATAAGGATGTCATGAATTCAACGGTCTTGTTCACTGTGCCCACAACAAGACACCCGTCACAAAACCGGTGGATTCGTGCTCCCCTGGCCTCCTAAACCCAACCATGGTCCACGTGGTGATGGACTTTTACCTCTTTCCCCCCTCTCCGGTAAAAACCCTTATCTGGGTGGTCACGGATCAGTTTTCAAAAATGGTGAATTTTGTCCCTATTGCCCCGGTTTCATTTGCCCCGAACTGGCGATCTGTTTTTTCCCACTTTTTGTTTAACGGGTTTTCCCCCGCAAATCGTCCAGATTAGGGGGCCAGTTGGTTTCAAAATTTGGTGGGCCCCCTTTTTTCAACTGCAGGGGAAGCTTGATTTCTCCTCGTCTACCACTCCAGACGATATGGTCAGGTGGAGAGGGTAAACCAGGTCATGGGGAATTATTTAAGCCACTTCGTCTCGGCTCGACAGGATGACTGGTCCAACTTGTTTCCGTGGGCTGAAATTTTCATTATAGTTCAGTATTCGAGAGTCCGCAGGTGACCTCTCACCTTTTACATCGTGTCAGCCTGCACCCCGCCCCACCACTTCCGCTGGCTTTCTCCCTGTCTGAGGTCCCTAGCAGCGGATGCGTTGGTCCAAGAACATGAAGGCCATCTGGTCCCAGACCCGACAATCTCTACTCCGTGATTCTGGGCGCACGAGATAAAAGAAGTCATCCTCCGTCGTCTACCCCGGGTGTCAAAGTTGTGGCTGATGGCCAAATATTGCCCGCCTCAAGATCCCGAGTTACAAACTGGGACCCTGCTTTGTGGAGTCTTTCGAGAGTACTTGAGATCATAAACCAGTGGCATTTAAACTCCGGATCCCGCATAAATGCGCATCCCGAACTCTTTAATGTCTCTCTACTAAAACCCTGGTCCTGAAAGTTTTCTTGTAAGGCGGTTACACGTTGCCTGAGTCTGATGCCTTAACGTCTTTCTTGGTCAAGGAGGGGTATGAGGAGGAGTAGACGGGAAAGGTATTTCCTCATTGATTGGATGGGTGGTTCGGGCACTGAGGAAAAGGTCTTTTAGCCCGGAGGAGGAAAACATTCTGGACCAGAAATTAATTCGAAGGTTCCTCCAGGCTAGAAAAGGGGGGAGGCCAAAGGTGTGGGGTTACTATCATGGATGGTGCCGCAAACCCGTGGGCGGCTGCGGGAGATCACTTCGTTTCTGCCCGCTCCCCTGCGCAGGGACCGTGGGTACACTCGCTCCCCGTACTCACCCGACCGCACTACTGTCTCCTCGCACTAGTGCCGGCCAGTGCGCGCCGCCCAGTTCCCTGGTGGTCCAGCGGATCCACTACCATCAACCGTGACAACCCACTTTAACAGCATGCTGAGAAAACCTCTTTAGCATAGTTTCTGCACACTGCTCAACAAGTGGTTGTGGCTTACCAAAAAGTTGGTGTGGCTTGAAAGCGGCACCAATTTATCAATCAGCCACTATGATAAATCTGGTGCATTTTCAGGGTGCCTAAGTTTATACTGTCTAACTTTTAGCAGCAAAAGTAAATGAGGGCCGTTGTGTATGCTGAAAATATATCAAGTCAGTTGTGTGGAGTACATGCTTTATGCAGGGGCGTAAATAGAGAAGCCCAACATAACCAAACATTATTACACAAGGACCTGATTATACATCAAACAAAACCCACAAATTACCACAATTAGGACTGAGTGTTACTATTACCGAATAAAGATCATTATACAAAGATCAATATTACCACCATATAGTGACCATATGGTGGTATAAACCAGTGTACACAGGTGCCCTACAGACTGTATACTACCTCCATACAGTGCCTTTGGTAACACCAGTGTACACGGGCTCTGCTGACATATGAGTGTTTAGAGGCATTTAATGCTTGTGAAACGGTGGCGTTTTCGACAGTCGTTCATTTCCCTTTTTTCAAAATACGTCCAGATTTCCATATGATTCTCCGGGCCACCACCGTCCCGCAATTTGGACCACAAAACTTAGCTTTTCTTTCCAGCATTTCTCACTGTCCCCCACCTCTGTACAAACTTCCGAGGGGTGGTAGAGTGGGTACAGGCCATAGCTTAGAGGGGAGGGGAGGAATAGAGGATTCACCCCTTGGAGATTTTTTAAAACAGCTATGCCCGTACCCCTCGGGAAATAAGTTCCCAGGGGGCCCCCTTAGGTTAGTGGTACTGGGGTGGGTAGGTTGATACCCCGAGAAAGGCCACAGGTAGGTAGTCAGTATATTGCCCTAAGGTAGGTATGCCACATGTGGGTTGGTAGATTGGTCCTAGGTAAGTAGGCAGTAGTTAGGCCACAGGTAAGTATTCAGGTCCCAGTTAGGTAGGTAGGCTACAGGTAGGTAGGTAAATTGCCCTATGTAGGCAGTAGTTAGGCCCCAGTTAGGTAGGCAGCCCCCAAGTAGGTAAGTTTGCTTTAGGTAGGCCCCAGGTATCTAGGTAGGCAGTAGGTGGGCCACGGGAGGGTATGGTGGGGGTCATAATAGGTTTTATGGGTCCCCATGGTAGATAGGCTATAAGTGGGGCCCACATATGTAGGTAGGTAGGTAAATATGCTATAGGGGCAGGGTTTTGGTAAGCTATAGGGGGCCCTTATAGGTAGGCTGGCAGGGTTTAGGGTAAGCTATATGGGCCCCTAAGGTTTGGGACTTTTAGGGTAGTATAGGGCCCCCCTGTATTGGGGGAGGCGGGGGTTTTAAGATAGGCTATAGGGCCCATATAGGCAAGCAAGGTTTAGGATAGGCTATAGGGGGCCATATAGGTAGGCAGACAGGATTTAGGGTAGGCTATAGGGACCCATATAGGTAGGCAGACAGGGTTTAGGGCAGGCTATAGAGGCCCATATAGGGGGCAGCAAGTTTAGGCACGCCCTGCTAAGGGCCAGCCATCCGTCATGAACGCTCGGGGGGAAGGGCCCGGATGTTCAAGGGTGGATGCGCCGGGTAGCAGAGGCACCAACCTTTATGGGGCCCGGCCAGGCCCCAAGGACCCAGCCTCCTTTGCAGTGCTACTTTCACCCCTAGGGACGCCCCCCACTTTTTCCCAAATTGTGATATATATTATAATTTTATAATATATATCTATATATAGATATAATATTAAAAATTTTTTTTTTATATATTATTTTTAATATATAATTTTTAGACAATTTCTAGACAATTCTGCGCCTCATCTTACAAAAGACGCATGGCATCAGAAAATGGGGGCATGGCTTAAAGGAAAGGAGCGAGGCTTCACTAAAATTATGCACCAAAATTTGGGCGCAGGTAGTGGTGTACAGTAAGCTAACCCTATGATTTATGTGACGCATTGTAATACTGTCTGATAAGATTACGTTGTCTAAGAATTAGACAGTATTGAGAGTTCTGCCCCATTGTATCCTGAGACTGTTGTAACTTGAGGAATTAATGTAGTCACAAAGAAAATGTCTTAAGAAATGAATGCTTTTCATAAAATCTTTTCTCAGAAAGATTTCCTTTAAATAGCATTAGCTATTAGATCGAGCAGTCACTTATACTGGAAGTGTATGTGTATCTAATAGAGTGGAAGATCAGTGTAGATCAGCATAATACGGCACAGGATAAAAAACATGACCCTTGTGGGAAATGCAAAAAGCCGTGCAAATTGGACTGATTCAGTGTCACTGATGTGTTTTAGTTGTTATATCACTGCAACATAGAAAATTGGAGGCTTTTTCCCATTAGAGTTACACAATTTCATACAGGATAAACTGTTCTTCACCTCATGTCCTGTCTGAGATGAAAGCCTAAATATGTCTATTTCTTACAATTTAGTGTAGTATCTATACCATTGAGACTGGCTGCTCCAATATATTTGCATCAATGAGTAGTTCAAGAAAAGAACGTTTTTGAAAGATATCTTTCCATTTGTTTCCAAATCATTATAGAGCTATAGAAGCCGCCTCAAAGCCTGAAAGTCAACTGTAATGTTTCTTTAACTGTTTGCGGATCCTCAGATGCACAAACAGTTAAAACCCTTGGCAGAGCATGGAGCCACCTCCAATTAGCCTTTTAGGCCCTAGGCTTACAAACTTAGGCTTAAAGGGAACCTGTCACATAGTTGTGCCCCCCTTATTGAGGGCAGCACAAGCTAGTGTCAGACCTGCTGTTTCCAGCGCTGTGCTCCTTATTCTGTAAGATGCAACAGTTTCAGAGCATTTACCCCATAAATCTTTTTCATCAGCAGGTGTTAGCCCTGCCCACCAAAGGCTAGCTCCGCCCACTGACAGTTATTCACATGTTTCTACCTATTCAAAGTAATAGGTTTGTCAGTTGTGGTGGGCGGGGCTAGCCTCCGATTGGCCGGGTTTGAAAAAAACTGACACTCTGAAGAACTCTTGGAATGACTCTTCTGGCTGAAAACTTCAGATTTGAGCATTAAATACATGAAAACTACAGCATCTTACAGAATAAGGGACACAGCGCTGGAAACAGCATGCCTCACACTACCTTGTTCTGTCCTCAGCCAGGAGGGCAAAAACTATGTTACAGGTTCTCTTTAAGCTTAGGCGTACAACGGGTAAAGGTTGCGTCCTGACATAGACAGCATGATAACACACGACACCACCTGCCTGACGCTCGTTGGCAGAAAGAGGAGAGGGGAGTGTAAAATTTTTATTTATTTAGTTTTACTAATGGGGGTACTATTATAGATGGGGATGCTACTTGCCTGGAGCCTACCTAACCACCTTCGACCCATTTATCTAGCTGGGGCCAGCCTACGTACCTACCTACCTGGAGGCTTCCCTGGCTACCTATGGCTTTGTCTATGTATATACCTGGGTCTTGCATACCTACCTACCTTGGGCCTTGTCTACCTACCTACCTGATGCCTTCCTGCCTTCCTAACTAGGGCCTTGCCTGCCTTCTTACCTGGGGCCTTGTCTACTTTCCTACCTTAAGCCTTGCCCACCTACCTTTCTAGGGCCATGCTTGTCTACCTATCTGGGAGTTTGCCTTCCTATCTACCTACCTTGGGCCTTGCCTACATACTCCCCTACATATCTACCTGAAACCTTGCTTATCTAGCTAACTACTTCGGGCTTTGCCTGCCTACCTACCTAACTAGGGCCTGCCCAACCTACCTACCTGAGGACTTTTCCATGTACCTACCTGGGGCGTTGCCTATGTGTTTAACTGGGGCCTTACCTACCATTGTCCCTATCTGCAGGGGTCTTACCTACATAATGGGTAGTCTATATACCTAGATACTGAATTGGGGGGTTATCCATCTAATAGTATTGGTTTGGCTAACTCATTTGGAGAGCTATTTGCTTAATTGGGGTCTACCTACCTAAAAAGGATCTACCTATCTGCAGGGCTATATTTTATTTTTATGCTGCCATAGGCACTTTAGATAGCTGTCAGCCAAATATTGGTTAGTGTTTCTGTATTTTTACAGGTTTCACCTCTAGACAATGTCAAACTCATTGGATTATGTTGGATCAGCATTGCAATGATTTCTTTAATAAAATCATCCAAAAGGGGTGTTCAGAAGACTGTTTATTTAAATAAACAGTTTTAGTGTTGCGTCAGTGGTTTTACTACCATTTTTTTAATTCTTAGTAATGGACATATTTGACAAACGCCTCTCCATTGCTATCACTGATTTTTGAGGGCGGGAAGGGTCCAATATCCATGGACCTTTATATCCTGATAGCATAAGTCTGCAGCTTCCAATTTTGCCTTTACCGGTTGTGAAAATTGGCGGGACCCTGCAACATTTCTTTTTAAATTAATGATACATTGAAAGTCTAGAAATAGACAGCCCCATATGATTAATAAATAATTAAACAAAAACAATGTGGGGTTTCCCTCATCAAAAGTTCAAAACACCCCATTTTATAAATAAAACTAATAACATATTAAAACATATTTAATATTGTTACATCTGTTAAAGTCCAATGTATTAAAATATTACATTAGTTATCCCATATGGTAAACAACGAAAAAAAAATGTTTTGGTCACTTCAAGCCAAAAAAACCGTAGAATAAAAAATTATCAAAAAAGGTAAAGGAATCGCCGAAAAGTACTAGTTTCAAACTACACTTCAGCAAAAAAGGTGAGCCATCATGCAGATCCATAGATGGAAAAATAAAAAAAAAGTTATTTGACTCAGAATATGGTGTTGCAAAGCAAATTTAAAAAACATACATACAAACCAGAATCATACTGACCTACAGAATAAGGGTACGTCTACACAGCAAGGACAAGATACTGGTCGGATTCTAACCAGAATCTGACCAGTAACTTACACTCGGTTTTCAGTTTTTGTTGCAGTTTTTGTAATGGTTTTATGCCGCGGTTTTCGAATATCAGGCGCCCTATGCTATTGAACTGTACTATAATCTGCCATTTTCAAGTGATATGTGACGGATTATAGAACGTTTTAAGTTTTTTTCAAAACTGGTGATTTTGAAATCCGACCTTGACAAAGAGGGCGTGTAGCTCTCGAAACGTCGCGAGACGTAGCGCTGTTTGAGAGGTGAGGTGTTGAGGAAGGCTCACACAGCACGGACGCTGGATGCAACAAGTCCACTCCGGATGGAATCTCCCATGCGACTACGCAGAGTAAAGGCGATACTCCAATGAACCACCAGGTGAATGATAAATGATTATATAATATATAGAAAGTGAAGTGTGGAACCTGTTTACACTGGACATTCAAATTTTCATGTAAGATTTGAATAAAATTTATACGTTTTATTACGGAAGCATACCGTTGTATATATACCATTAGCACTAATATTGGAGGCATATTGAATAGCAGGTGGGGACCTGCAGCGAAGGTATAACCTGTGTGTTCATTAATAAAGGTGCATTGCATGATGAGTATATAATCAAGGTGTTAAAGAGCTATCATTGGAGCCTGTTTGTGCGGAAGATATTTTATAAACCAAAGTTTGTGTAACAGTTAACATCTTTTTGTGCGCACACTTTTAGGTACTATGGGAGACATGTATGAAACCTGGCGCTAACACACCAGTTTTAAATTCCTTTAGAGGAATGTAGAAGGTGCCAGTATGTATGACAGTGTCTCACAGCACTTTACACATGTGTCCCACTCTACGGTAAAATTTGCCTCAGCCATACCACTTTGAAATTGGTATGAAGTTGTCACGCGCCAAACTTTGGTGCATTTGTCCGTTCTGTACCAAAATTTGTCGCAATGGCATGATGTCGCAAACTTGCCACATCCAGAATGCCCCAGATTTGGTCGTATAACTGTTCATACATCTATAGACTGGCTTAGCTGCATTCATACATGTCACCCTAAATGTTACCATAAAAACATTTTTTTTAAAGAAATACAGTGGGGAAAAAAAGTATTTAGTCAGCCACCAATTGTGCAAGTTCTCCCACTTAAAAAGATGAGAGAGGCCTGTAATTGACATCCTAGGTCGACCTCAACTATGAGAGACGAAATGAGAAAACAAATCCTGAAAAATCACATTGTCTGATTTGGAAATACTGTAATTTATTTGCAAATTATGGTGGAAAATAAGTATTTCGTCAATAACAAAAGTTTATCTCAATACTTTGTTATATATCCTTTGTTGGCAATGACAGAGGTCAAATGTTTTCTATAAGTCTTCACAAGGTTGGCACACACTGTTGCTGGTATGTTGGCCCATTCCTCCATGCAGTTCTCTTCTAGAGCAGTGATGTTTTGGGGCTGTCACTGGGCAACACGGACTTTCAACCCCCTCCAAAGGTTTTTATTGAGTTGAGATCTGGAGACTGGCTAGGCCACTCCAGGACCTTGAAATGCTTCTTACGAAGCCACTCCTTCGTTGCCCTGGCGGTGTGCTTGGGATCATTGTCATGCTGAAAGACCCAGCCACATTTAATCTTCAATGCCCTTCCTGATGGAAGGAGGTTTGCACTTAGAATCTTACGATACATGGCCCCATTCATTCTTTCAGTCATCCTGGTCCCTTTGCAGAGAAACAGCCTCAAAGTATGATGATGCCACCCCCATGTTTCACAGTAGATATGGTGTTCTTTGGATGCAACTCAGCATTATCACTCCTCCAAACATGACAAGTTGTGTTTCTACCAAACAGTTCTACTTTGTCTCCATCTGACCATATGACATTCTCCCAATACTCTTCTGGATCATCCAAATGCTCTCTAGCAAACTTCAGACGGGCCCAGAAATGTACTGGCTTAAGCAGGGGGACACATCTGGCATCAGCACACATAAACGGTACTGATTGCAGTAATCACAATATGCAGATTTTTTTTACTTTTTCTACTTCTAATGTCGAAAACTTTTCAACAGCATATAAACAAGAACATATAATTCCTTTCATTGAAAGAATGCACCAACGTGTTTTAACAACCTGGGGTCCAATGCTCAATCTCTTTTAGCCGCTTTCACATGAGTGCGATATTCAACATAGTCCGGGCAGCACAACCTCACAGCACTCAGACAAATCCATAATGTCCAACTCGCAACATTTTGGGGATGGACACGCCCCTTTGTCAAGCGTAAGCGGAATCATCAGGTAGCAATACATATAGTGCAAAACCGCACATAATAAACATAACAAAACATTTAAAACATTTAAGACAAACAATTATTAAAATGAGATCAGAAGATTTCCGTATTACTCCACAGATTTTATTCCACTCAGAGTAGGTCACTAGTGCCCTTACCAAGTATGAGCCCTCTACCCTCAAGGTGGCCATCTGCACATGCTTTAACTCCGCTTCAACCTGCGCAGGTGCACTAGGACTAACGGTGACATTTCTAAGGCAATTCCTAAACACAATGGAGAGAGGTAACAGCATAGCTTCTATTCTATGTCCTTACAGGAAAACATTCCAATAGCACTCCTCATTTAACCCCTTTGGGGACAGCACTTCCAGTTTAAAGATCCAAAAGACCTCACAGTGCAAAATGCGCAACGCAATCTGTTCAGGATCTTTTCCCTCTATATTCTCTAGAACACACCACCTCAATTCACAGACATTATGGGCAACATGTATGAACGGGGCTGCACCATATATCTGGCGTCTTTACAGCCCGATATCCAACACAGCCCGGTTCATACATTTTCAAATCTCCAGCACGCCAATCCGGAGTGCATTACATCACGCCTGTGGCGCTTTGTAAGGCGCCCGATCTCAGGGGGCGGGGCAAACTAGAACCGTAGCGAAGCTACATATTTATAGCTTCACTATGGCATTTCTGGGCGCATTGCAGTTAGAACAGGTAAACCACTGTCAAAGTGGTAAACCTGATCCGAACTGTCGCCCGAGCGCTGGAATGCACCTGATTTATGACCCACAGTAGAGTGGGTTCATAAATCAGGCACATTCTAGGCCTTTTTTATGCGCATGAAATTTGGCGTCCCCATGCCAAATTTCATACATGTCGCCCTTAGTCTGTTCTCATAAAACATAAAAATGTCTGGCCAACGAGCACTCGACAAATTTCTTCTTCAATCTTGTAAGTGTTCTCCTTCTTCTCCAACATCTGTTCCATTTTGGACTTATATAATCGGATTTGCAATCTGTGTTCATTTAGTCTTATGCGTACCATTCTAGACGTTTGTCCTATGTAAATCTTGCCACACGGGTATTTCAATAAATATATAGCATTGCTAGAGTTGCACGTAAAAAAGCTAAGAATGAACACAGAATATTCTTGAGTAGGGTGAGATATTTTATCACCTTTAATTATCCCATTACAATTTTGGCATAAGAGACAGGGAAATGTACCCTTTCTCTGCATACCTAAAATTTGTTGTCACGTTTTCCTTCTTTTTAAATCCGAATGAACAATATGGTTCTCTATGGTTTTCCCTTTCTGATAAATAAACTTGGGACCTTCCCTATCAGACGGCCAAACTCCGGATCATTTTGTAAAATATACCAAAATCTTAGAATGACTTTTTTAATTAGACCAGCATGTCCATCAAATGTCGAGATAGACCCTAATATATGATCTTCTTTTTTATTCCTCTGGTTACGCACAGCAGCTCTAGCTTTCCGACCCACCTCCAATCCCACCACCTTGTAATCTCATCTCTAGGGTAACCCCTTTCGACAAATGTACCAGCAATTAGTTAGGACCAAAGTTTCTAAAAAGTGGCAGACGGCTGGGGAGGGTCAGTGGTTAAATATGACTAAAACAGAAAGAATGGCATTGAAGAGACTTCCGAAAGATGATACCATAATTATAAAGAAAGTGGAAAAAGGTGGGGCAACTGTTATCATGGATAGGACCTCATATATTGAGGAAGCTGAGCGACAACTACAGGATATACAGTACAGACCAAAAGTTTGGATACACCTTCTCATTTCAAGAGTTTTCTGTATTTTCATGACTATAAAAATTGTAGATTCACACTGAAGGCATCAAAACTATGAATTAACATATTTGGAATTATATACTTTCTAGGTTCTTCAAGAGAATGCCAAGAGTGTGCAAAGCAGTAACCAAAGCAAAAGGTGGCTACTTTGAACAACCTATAATAGAAGAAATATTTTCAGTTTTTTCAATCTTTTTTTGTTATTTTTTTTCTTCCACATGTTTTATTTAATATTTTTGATGCCTTCAGTGTGAATCTACAATTTTTATTGTCATGAAAATACAGAAAACTCTTGAAATGAGAAGGTGTGTCCAAACTATTGGTCTGTACTGTAGATGTATATGAAAAGGTTGCTAGAGCGGATGGGTGCAGGCCCACTGCAGCGATAGGTGGTGCCAGTACTGTTAAGGATCGAACTAATATAATAAATTGGCTGAGTGCAGAAATGGTCCAAGCCAAGTTAAATAAACTGAATGTGAACAAGGCTCCAGGCCCAGATGGCTTACACCCAAGAGTTCTTAAACAGGTCAGCTTTGTTATCTCTGTGCCCCTGTACATGATATTTAGAGATTCTCTGGTGACTGGTATAGTGCCAGGAGACTGGCGCAAGGCAAATGTAGTTCCCATCTTCAAAAAAGGCTCCAAGTCTTGCCCAGGTAATTATAGACCAGAAAGTATAACATCAGTTGTGGGAAAAATGTTTGAGAGGCTCATAAGGGATTATGTACAGGAATATGTGGCTGAATATAATATTATAAGTGATTGTCAGCATGATTTTACTAAAGTGAGAAGTTGTCACACCAACCTGATCTGTTTTTATGAAGAGGTGAGTATAAGTCTGGATAGCGGGGCGGCTTTGGATATAGGGCGATATTTCCCAGCACGCCAACGCCAGTTTTTTGGTCTATGTTGTGCTAAAACCGCTTTTTGACTACATATTTTGGATGTAAATTAACTGTCGTACACCAAACCTAGGCGCATTTTATATCGGGACCGACACATTGTAATGTGCCTAAAAATGATGCGCTGTGCGCCTCCATAATGAAATGCGCCTATTGAGGCGCATAGCACATCATTACAAGTGTATATGTGTTAGGCGCATTTCACATTTTACAAGTATGTTTTAAGCACGTTACAAGTATGTGTTAGGCGCATTTCATATACTTGTAATGATAAGCTATGCGCCTCTGTGCGCAACGTGCCTCAATAGGGGCATTACATACTCTACCAATTAATTGTTTTGTGCCGTGATTAGCGCAAATCGCAGCACATAGCATATCATTAGAAGCAATGCTACCAAATACTAATGAAATGTATGTAAACTGTGACTTTGCAGAAAGTAATAAAAATGCCTTAAAAGTTCTCTATCTCTCAATATTCACGCAAATATAAATAATTTTGGTTCCTAATTGACCTAAAACGGGTAAGGTTTATTCTGATTTTGTGTCAGATAGTGACAAAAACATCAATATGTGTGTATTTTATATTGTGTATATAAACAGCCAACCTACATATCTTGGACCTACCTATAGCCTACCTAACTTCCTATTTAGGGTCCACCTACAGCCTAGGTATCTTCTTAGCTACCTGGGGCCCAACTAGCTACCTAGCCACCTGGGGTCCATCTACAGCCTAGCTACCTGGGACCCACTTAAAGCCTACCTGGCTACCTGGGACCTAACTATCTACCTCGGGCCTGCCTATCTTCTTAACTGGGGCCTAACTACTGCCTACCTAGGACCAATCTTCCTACCTACTTAAATGGGACCTATCTACCTACCTATGGCCTACAAACCTACCTACGACCAATCTACCTACCTATGGCCTACCTACCTGGGGTCTATCTACTGCCTACCTACCTGAGGCCTAACTGCTGCCTACTTACAGACCTGGAGCCTACCAACCTAACCAGGGCTTACCAACCTATCTAACGGGGTTCTACTTAGCTACCTGGATCCCACCTATCTACCTGGTAATATAAATCTGAGGGGTTAAGGCCATAGCTGTAGCGCAATCTTCACAGGGTTAGTTATCTGTTCCTCCTCACCCCTCTAGGAGACTGGGCCTGTAAGCTATGGCTTGTACCCACTCTCCCACCCATGGAAAGTTTGTACAGAGTTAGGGGACAGTAATAGTGTAGGGGTATTATTCAGTCACTATGTGGTGGTAATTTGTGGTCGTGTTCTGGCGGCATAATCGGGTCCTTATGTAGTAGTGTTATTGGTAATGTTGGTCTTGGTATAGTGGGATTTGTTTGGTAGCAGTATGATGGTGATATGTATGGTGAGGTATTTGCTCCTTGTATTAACTAGTAACTGCATGACTATTATTAACAGGCACTGGTAAATGTTTGTGGTGCGGCCCATCCAAAAGTTTTCTATGGGTCCCAGGATTCTCTAGTTATGCCCCTGCTTATTGACATAAAACCTCCAAAACTCATGTTGACAGCTGAAAACAGAAAGACTTGACAACTGGGGAGCATTGTTCATCGCTAATTGGAAAATGGTTCAAGAAATCCTATCTACTCCTACTAGTCTGTCACTTTCCATTTCAGCCTCCTCGCTATGTAGACGAGACGTCTGCCCGCATAAATCCCAGCTTATTCCATATGTTTCCTCAAAACTACATATACACCAAAAGAACAAGGTTGCAGCCGTCTCTCCCCATTGCCAGTTTATGTCTGCAATGGCATTAACCACACAAACATGATACATCTGAGATACTGTCCAGCTGGAGTAAAGCTATTTTTTACATATTTTATAACTGAAACCTTTTTATTTGCCATATCCCAATTGTTACAGACTTCTGGAATCTTAAAGCAAGTGTGTAGTATCTTGACTGGACAGTCATTATGGGCCCCATTTGGTGTATACTAAGCACTGATTGGGACCCAGGGTGTAGCTCAGGGCTCATGGGCCCTGGTGCAAAACTTCAATGGGGGTTTTCCCCCCCATAGACAATGGCTGTGGCAGGGGTGTTGCTAGGGTCCCAAAACATCCGGGGCTCGGGCCCTTAAGTTTTTCTGAGTAGGGCTGGGTGCACACGGAATTTTTTGCGTCTCATTGTGAACTGCGGATGTATATTTACAGAGAAAAGCCTTTGTATGTAGGCTCAGGAGAAATATAAGTGATTACACTGCAGTTACAATTAGTGACTTACAGGAGACGTCTCTGAAGAGTTGTTCTCTTTCTCTTCTTCTTCTCCATCTGTCCCAGACGCCATGACGTCTTCTACCGTCCACAACTCTTCACTGAAAAATGTACAAAACAAACATCTTAGACTCCTCATTTTATCAGCATTTCTCTACAATTTCCTATCTCTATACAAAATCCCCATCTATAGTGCCCCAAATGGTAATAATTACCCCTTGTAGGTAAATATTTGGCCCCTATAGCCTGGTAGTAGCCCACTGTAGCCAGGTTGTAGCCCCCTCTAGCCAGGTTATTAGCCCCTCTATCCAGGTTACTGCCCTCTGTAGCTAGGTTACTGCCCCCTTTAGGCAGTAATATGCCCCCTGTAGCCAGTAACATGCTCCTTGTAGTCAGGTTATTAGCCCCCTGTACCCAGGTTACTGCCCCCATAGCCACATAATATGCCCCCTGTAGCCAGTGATATGCCCCCCTGTAGCCAGTGACATGCCCCATTAGCCACATATGCCCCCCTGTAGCCAGTGACATGCCCCCCTGTAGCCAGTGACATGCCCGCTTATCCATATATGCCCCCTGTAGCCAGTGACATGCCCTCTTAGCCATATATGCCCCCTGTAGCCAGTGACATGCCCTCTTAGCCATATATGCCCCCTGTAGCCAGTGTCTTGCCTCCTGTAGCCATTATGCCCCCTGTAGCCAGTGTCTTGCCTCCTGTAGCCATTATGCCCACTTGTAGCCAGTGTCTTGCCTCCTGTAGCCATTATGCCCACTTGTAGCCAGTGTCTTGCCCCTGTAGCCATTATGCCACCTGTAGCCAGTGTCTTTCCCCCTGTAGCCATTATGCCCCCTGTAGCCAGTGTTTTGTCCCGGTAGCCATTATTCCCCCTGTAGCCAGTGTCTTGTCCCTGTAGCCATTATGCCCCCTTGTAGCCAGTGTCTTGCCCCTGTAGCCATTATGCCCCCTTGTAGCCAGTGTCTTGCCCCCCTTGTAGCCAGTGTCTTGCCCCCCTTGTAGCCAGTGTCTTGCCCTGCCCCCCTTGTAGCCAGTGTCTTGCCCTGCCCCCTTGTAGCCAGTGTCTTGCCCTGCCCCCCTTGTAGCCAGTGTCTTGCCCTGCCCACCTTGTAGCCAGTGTCTTGCCCTGCCCACCTTGTAGCCAGTGTCTTGCCCCCCTTGTAGCCAGTGTCTTGCCCCCTTGTAGCCAGTGTCTTGCCCTGCCCCCTTATAGCCAGTGTCTTGCCCTGCCCCCCTTGTAGCCAGTGTCTTGCCCCCTTACCTAATAAAAATAAAATAAAAAAACCTACTTACCTAATGAGGCCCGGTCCGCGCGTCCTGGTCCTGCAGCTTGAGAGCGTTATAAGCAGCGTGATGTCATCACGCTGCTTACGCCGTCTCACAGGGCCCGGGATCTCCTCGGCCGGCATATCTGCCGGCTTAGAGGATCCCAGCGTCGCAGGGGGGTGATGAAAGCAGCGCGTCACGCCCCTTGCGACGCTCAGATGTATGTACGGCGCTCGGTGAGCACCGTACATACAGGGGAGGAGACAGGACGGGAACGATCCGTCCTGCCTCCTCCCCGACTCTGACTGCGCGGCTGCTGTGAAACGGCCGCGCAGTCAGAGACATCGGCCGCCCGCACACAGGAGCGCTCCAGGCCCAAGGCAGCGGCCTGGAGACGCTGAGACTCGGGGCACAGGCGGATTCATTCGGGGCACGAGCCCCGAATGAATCTGCCTAGCGATGCCCCTGGGCTGTGGCGCACTTCTTTTTAACAACAGGTTCCCTATTTGGTTTGATGGAGGCCTGCAGTGTGGCTTGTTGCGGAAAACTACTTAAAGGGGTTCTCCAGCACTAAAAAGCATTAATTTGAAAAGGAACCAGGCTGCAGAAAAAATGTAATACTTACCTACCTGTCCCCCTGAAATTGCCGCTTCAAGGCTCCCAAGTTCTCACTCCACAGCACACAGGAGAGACTCACCTTCCATTCACAATGGAGTGGGACCCTCTCCTGCACGTCAGGGTAAGAACCCGGAAGTGAAGAGGAGCAGATCACCGGAGAGCTCCAGAGCATAGTGCCGGGGGACTTTCTTTCACCCAACCAGGACCCATTTCAACCAACTGAAGAAAGGGAACTACAAGCTCATTATACATCATGCATTCCCTTTTACAGACCCTTCCTCTCTTGAATAAATCATACTTGCCACTTAAAAAACACTTAATAAAAAATCTGGATTTTTTATATTACAATATTTTTAGAGCCATAACTTAATGTACTGTGGATGGAGCTGTGTGAGGGTTTTATATTTGTGAAATAATGCATTTTCTTTGGTACTGTTATAAAGTGCATAAGAGTTTTTGATGACTTTTTAACCCGTTTTTTGTGAGGCTGGACGAACAAAACAAATGCAGCTCTAACATGGATTTTAATTTATTTTTGCAGAATTTACCATACGAATTAAATCACATGATACTTTTTATAAATTGGTGATACTTACTAGGTGTATCTTTTTACAACATAAAGATTTTGTATTTGGGTAACAGAGGTTTTGTGTTTGTGTTTTTTATCTATTTTTTTAAATACTTAAAAGGGTGTTCCAACAGTAGAAAATGCTCGTTCATCTGTTGGGGTATGATGGATATAGGAGAGAAGAATCATACTTACCTCTTAGATGCCTTTGTTTCATCGCTGCAGCCGTCCTGATAATCCTGGCTGTAGATGTGAACTTTCATTGTCACGTGACAGGTGCAGCCAATGTTTACGTGCACATGACCGTTGCAGCCTGTGATTGGCTGCACCTGTCACATGAATGATAAACGTTCACAGCCACAACCTGAATCAATGGCACAGCCGCAGCGATGGAGTAAAGGCTTCTAAAGCTAGGTTCCCACGGCTTAACTGCGGGACGTAATTACGCCCCGCAATTACGCCGTGTGGACGGGGGCGGGAGCGGGGGAGTGAGCGGGGGACGGCACTTCGCCGGCCCATAGACTTGTATTACCAGCGGCGCGTATACGCCGCTGGTAATTCACATGTCACTTATCTCCCCGCCCGGCGGATTCGCCGAGCAGGGAGAGGAGACGTAATCCATAGTTCTCTATGAGAACTGTGGATTACCGTAATGAATGGGACGTTTTCAGCCCGTAATTTGCGCACTTCGGCGTGTAATTACGGGCCGAAATACGGCCCATTTTAAGCCGTGTGAACATGGTCTAAGAGGTAAGTATGATTCTTCTCTTCTATTACCATCATACCCCGACAGACGAATGAGCATTTTCTACTGTCAATTGAAGTATGCGAATGCTTTTATAATACATAGCAATATATAAATGTATCGCTATGTATTTGTAGTTGCATTCACAGAAAAGGCTTCATTTTTATGGCAATGTCAGGATTGGACCTCCGCTGACTGCCAGAGGGTTGCCTTCTCCGATGAATCATGTTTCCTGCTTTATTGAATCAATGGATGCCAGCATTGCAGGCGAGAAGCAAACACCCTATAACCATTCTTGGAAGAACATAAGCTGGTGTTGGCAGGGTTCTGGTCTGGGGAATACAACCTCAATTCCACAAAAGTTGGGACACTAAACAAATTAAGAATAAAAACTGAATGCAATGATGTGGAGGTGCCAACATCTAATATTTTATTCAGAATAGAACACAAATCACAGATTAGTTTAATCTGAGTAAATTTAACATTATAAGTGAAAAATATGTTGTTTCAAAATTTCACAGTGTCTACAAATGGCAAAAAAGTTGGGACAAGTAGCAATAAGTGGCTGGAAAAATTACATTGAGCATATAACGAACAGCTGGAAGACCAATCAACACTCATTAGGGGAATTGACAACATGATTGGGTATAAAAAGAGCTACTCAGAGTGTCAGTGTCTCTCTGAAGCCAAGATGGTAAGAGGATCACCAATTCCACCATTGTTGCGCAGAAAGATAGTGCAGCAATACCAGGATGGTGGTACCCAGCGTAAAATAGCAAAGACTTTAAGGCTATGTTCACACGGCTTATTTCGGGGCGTATTTACGGACGTATTTACGTCTGCAAATACGTCCCGAAATACGTTTCAAATACGTGTCACAAAGTGTGGCACGTATTTCGCGTCGTAAATACATTCCCCATTCTTTACTATGGGGATTTACGTTGCAAAATACGCCTCAATAAGTGACAGGGGACTTAATTTTACGATCGTATTTACGGACGTATTTACGCCTGCAAATACGTCGCGAAAATACGCCTCGTGTGAATGACGAGGCGTATTTTACATTGGAATCAATGCTAATCTAATTGTTCATTATTTGAAACGTATTTCGGGACGTATTTGCGGACGTAAATACGTCCGTAAATACGTCCCGAAATAAGCCGTGTGAACATAGCCTAAAGTTATCATCATCAACCATACATAACATCATCAAAAGAGTCAGAGAATCTGGAACAATCGCTGTGCGTAAGGGTCAAGGCCATAATACTCTACTGGATGCTCGTGATCTCCGCACACTTAAACGTCACTGCACCTCAAACAGGAATGCCAATGTCAAGGAAATAACAGAATGGGCTCAGGAATCCTTCCAGAAAGCATTGCCAGTGACCACAATCCACCGTGCCATCCGCCGGTGCCAGCCGAAACTCTACAGTGCAAAGAGGAAGCCATTTCTAAGCAAGCTCCACAAGCTCAGCCGTTTGCACTGGACCAGGGGTCATTTAAAATGGAGTGTGGCAAAATGGAAAACTGTTCTGTGGTCAGATGAGTCACGATTTGAAGTTCTTTATGGAACAGTGGGACGCCATGTCATCCGGACCAGAGAGGACAAAGACAACCCAAGTTGTTATCAACGCTCCGTTCAGAACCCTGCATCACTGATGGTATGGGGTTGCATGAGTGCTTGTGGCATGGGCAGCTTGCAAGCTCCCATCTAGACGTCATCTCTTTCAGGGAAGACCCTGCATTTTTTCAACAAGATAATGCCAGACCATTCTGCAGCAATCACAACATCATGGCTACGTAGGAGAAGGATCCGGGGACTGAAATGGCCGCCTGCAGTCCAGATCTTTCACCTATAGAGAACATTTGGCATCATAAGGAGGAAGGTGCGACAAACAAGGCCCAAGACGATTGAACAGTTAGAGGCCTGTATTAGACATGAATGGGAGAGCAGTCCTATTTCTAAACTTGAGAAACTGGTCTCCTCTGTCCCCAGACGTCTGTTGACTGTTGTAAGAAGAAGGGGGGATGCCACACAGTGGTAAAAACGGCATGGTCCCAACTTTTTTGGGGATTTGTTGATGCCATGAAATGTTGAAACAACATATTTTTCACTTAAAATGATACATTCTCTCAGTTTAAACTTTTGATCTGTCATCTATGTTCTATTCTGAATATAATATTAGATGTTGGCACCTCCACATCATTGCATTCAGTTTTTATTCACAATTTGTTTAGTGTCCCAACTTTTTTGGAATTGAGTTTGTATTTTCCTGGCAATCTCTGGGCCGCTCATCCTTGTGAAAGGCTTTATCAACCAATGTGGGTATGAATTCATCCTTGCAAATCACATACTCTCATACAGTGCTACATTTCACATGGCTAGAAATTTCCAAAATCAGTTGGAAGAGTAGGACCAAGAATTCTAAGTACTAACCTGGCCCCCTAAATCGCCAGGCCTGAACCCAATTGAGCCCCTGGATGGTGGTGTTGGCTCTATAAGTCCCCCAGCAGCTGTGGGATGCAGTCAGCATGGCTAAAGATACCAGGACTTTATTAACTCCTTAACGACTGCCTGCCGACTTTTGATGTTGGCTGGTGCAGGTCGTTCGTCTGCAGTGACATCTTTTGACGTTGCTACAGACATCGGAGTTTGCGGCTCTTGGTGCCGCAGCTGCACTGAGATCGGGGATGTACTACACAGCCCTGATCCCAGAGCATCCCCTGTGAGCACCGGGGAACGAGGGAACCCCTCGCACCTCAGTGCTTTAACCCTTTGATTGCGCAGTAAAAGGCTTCCCCGGCTCTGTCGGGTGATCGGAACACCCAGTAACCCGATAGAGCCCGGGGAACAGCTGCACCATCAGCCCTGAGGACATAGAGTAGCCCCAGAGCTGTCTGTGTAACAAGCCAGTGATCAGGGCAGACAGTGTGCTGTCCTAATCACTGCCTGTGTCAGACTGACACAGATTACAATGTATTAGCATATATGAATGTGCTAATACATTACTAAGTGGAAAAAAATGTAAAACAGTTCTCCCTTCATGGGATTTAAAAATAAAAGTAAAAAAGACAGAGTGTAAAAAAATTAATACAAAAAAAAAATAAAAATAAATATTTAATAAAAAATAATTGGGCATATGTTACTTAACACAAAAAAACATACACATATTAGGTATCCACACGACCGTAATAACCTGTAGAATTAATCTAACAAATTATTAAGTGTGAAATGTGAATGGTGTAAAACAAAAATTCAAAAAAACAAAAAAGTTTAAAAAAAATTAATACAAATTCTGCAATTATTTATAAGTGAACTTAAACTATTCCCCCTAAAGTACAACTTGTCTCGAATAAAACGAGTCCTCATCCAACTGCGTCATTGAAAAAATAAAGTTACAACTGTTAAAACGCAAGGAGGCAGAAACTAAAAAAATATTCTGGTCATTAACTACTTTTCAGGCGTTTGGCTTAAGGGGTCAAGTCACTCCCAGCCCACCTAGCTGCTGTCCATATTACACATGGCAGTTACTCTGGATATAAGCTGTTGGTCATCAAAATGTCACAGGTATCTGGAGCTATGCTGACCGCAGCCACAGCTGCTAATGTTTAGTTGGGTTCAAGTCTGGGGAATTAGGACCTTATGCACTAGGGGCCTTATGTATGAAAACTGTTTAGGTCTAAGACTGTCCTTGTTGCCCATAGCCCTTGTTGCCCATATAGTGCTCTGAAAAATGAAAGGGAGATCTGATTGGCTGCTACGAGCAACAAAGAAAGTCTTAGACCTAGACCGTTTTCATACCTGAGGCCCTAGGTGCTTATTGAGTCACTCCCCGCCCATCTTGCTGTTGCCCGTGCTGCACATGACGGTTTCTCTGGATAATTACTGCTGGTCATGATAATGTGACATTAAATAATGCCGATAGGTATTATTAGTTTCTATAAAATAAAAGACATTTTTGCTCACATTTATTTCTCAGAATATCAAGTATTAAAGGAGCTTCATAAAGACCTGCACAGTTCTATATCATCCAAATGCAGATATAATTTCCTGCTCTATAGCATGACCTTGTTCTGCTCGACAGACTGGTGCATGTTCTCAGTAGTAGCAGATCTGGCATCCTGCCACTTATTAAAAATTAATAGGGTCATTGTCATCCACCCTAATTTATGTGCTAAGAAAATGCCTTGTCAATTAGAGCACTTGTATTGAACAGAGCTTAGCACCTTGGTTTATAAACTGCGCTCCTCCTGTTACAGGCTATGAATAGTGGGATGATTAGTAAAACAAAGGCAGTTTATGAAAATAATTGCTCCATGCGTCTTTGCCACCGGCTTTCGGCTCCACCAGGATTCCTAGTGCAGCAATTTAAAGCTTCCTCTAGACGGCCGGTTCCATAATTTGTTTGTGTGTTATTACGATGACATTTGCCAGTACACTTCTGATCTTCATGGTATATGGCAATATAAAAGGTGCAGACACATAAACAGCAAAAAAGTCAAATCCATATTTTATTTTTATTAAGAAGCAACTTAGCTGCATAAAACATCTCGTCACCGTCACTTTAAACGTGTATAGATTTGATGTCACAAGCACCATTAAGTCAAGTTCACATTAGCATTTTCTGCTGGATGTAGCCAGATGTTACATAGGAGTGAATGGAAATTTATCAACCCATCTTCTAAATCACAACACGATGTTTAGGAAGATGTTGTGCACTATAAAAAAAATGTTTTGGTTTTATAGGGACATAAGCACATAGTTGCCAACTTTTGAAAATGAAAAAGCAGGAGATCTTAGTGGGCGGCGCGCTACGCGCGCCACGACAAAAATTTGCATGGACATGCCCATCTTGTCGGTATACCACGCCCCTTCAAAAAGCCACACCCCACTCCACCTAACTGCATAACGGCTTTGGAAGAAAGCCAGGTAGATGCCGTTATAGCCAGGTAGTAACCCCCCATAAGCAGGTAGTGCCCCTTACAGGCAGGTAGATGCCCCCTTGTAGCCAAGTAGATGCCCCCTCTGTAGCCAGGTAGGTGCCCCCTTTGTTAGCCAGGTAGGTGCCTGCATTGTTGCCAGGTAGTGCCCCCATTGTTTGCCAGGTAGTGCCCCCATTGTTGCCAGGTAGTGCCCCCTCTGTTGCCAGGTAGATGCCCCCTCTGTTGCCAGGTAGATGTCCCCTCTGTTGCCAGGTTGTGCCCCCATTGTTGCCAGGTAGTGCCCCCATTGTTGCCAGGTAGTGTCCCCTCTGTTGCCAGGTAGATTTCCCCTCTGTTGCCAGGTAGTGCCCCTTCTGTTGCCAGGTAGATGTCCCCTCTGTTGCCAGGTAGTGCCCCCATTGTTTGCAGGTAGTGCCCCCATTGTTGTCAGGTAGTGCCCCTCTGTTGCCAGGTAGATGACCCCTCTGTTGCCAGGTAGTGCCCCCATTGTTGCCAGGTAGATGCCCCCTCTGTTGGCAGGTAGATGTCCCCTCTGTTGCCAGGTAGTGCCCCCATTGTTGCCAGGTAGTGCCCCCTCTGTTGCCAGGTAGTGCCCCCCTCTGTTGCCAGGTAGATGCCCCCTCTGTTGCCAGGTAGATGCCCCCTCTGTTGCCAGGTAGTGCCCCCTCTGTTGCCAGGTAGATGTCCCCTTTGTTGCCAGGCAGAGCCCCCCATATAGCTAATAAAAATAAAATAATAAAATCCACTTACCTCACCAGGCTCCTGCAGCTTCGGACACCTCCCGGCCGATCTCCTCAGCGGCGCAGGGGGAAGTGAGAGCAGCCGCGCGTCACTCCCCTGCAGCCGCGCGTCACTTCCCCCCGTGCCGCTGACCTGTATGTGCGGCGCACACACCGGCGCCGGACATACAGGGGGAGGAGGGAGCGATCCCTCCTGCCTCCTCCCTGCACAGCGAGACTCCGGGTGGCTGAAGCGGGTGCAGCGCCCGCTTCACCCGCCTGGAGGAGCGGCCCGGTGGCACCAGAGTAGCGCACCAGCGCTACTCTGTCGCCGCGGCCATCTAAAGGACCCCCGCCGCCTGCTGGCGGCGGGAGGAATGCCAACTCCCCCGGGAGGGCGGGAGGGGACCCCAAATAGCGGGACCCCCCCCGCCAAAAACGGGAGAGTTGGCATGTATGCATAAGCTACATTCTTAGTTCGATTCATATGGAAAAATCATGAGTCACTGATTGGTGAACACTGGGCTAAAAAGCAGAGTACACCCTAAAACAGAAAGTGAAAGTACTTCTAACCATGTCCACATACAGTGATTAACAGTTTGATCTGTGCGCATCCTGATACAGGCAAAACTGTCAATTTCTATATGTGAGCGGCAGGGGCGTCGCTAGGCAGATATATCCGGGGCTCGTGCCCCCAAATTATTCCCGCTCCCCCGAATGTTTTTTTTACCCCCCCGCCCTCATACATAAGTAGCGCGGCCCCGCATTGTTGTTATCCCATACTGGGGGTATATAAAAACTACCTCGGGGGCCCTAGGTATCCCCAGCCTACTGGGGGGGCACTATATGTCCTTAATATTGGGACCTAAAAACCCTACCACTTCCCCTACTAAAGGGGGACTTTTTTCCCTTCCTAGCTATTGAAAGGGCCTATAATACCTTTTGGGGGCCCATATATCTACCTACTTACTGGGGGGCGGGCCCTATATATCTCGTCTATTTGGGGGGACCTATACAGCCCTAATCCATACTGTTGGGGGGTTTATACCCCCCATACCTAGGGGGGCCTTTTTTGGAAAAATGGGGGATCCTCCCCCTCCAGCGGGCACCGGCTTTTTTTTAAAGGGAAAGCATTTTCTGTGGAGGACGGATCAAAACCTATTTGCAACTTTTGAAAATAAAAAAACGGGGAAAATTAGTGGGCGGCGCCCCCTACCCCTTTAATGCATAACGGTTTTTGGGAAGAAAGCCAGGTAAAACCCCCCAAGCCAGGAGTCCCCCCAAAAACCAGGTAGTCCCCTTACGGCAGGTAGAGCCCCTCGTAGCCCAGGTAGGCCAATTTGTAGCCAGGTAGATCCCCCCCTTTGTTCCCGGTAATCCCCCCCCATTGTTAGCCAGGTATGCCCCCATTTTTGCCGGGTTTCCCCGCATTGTTTCCCAGATAGTCCCCCTTTTGTTTGAAATAGTGCCCCCCTCTGTTCCCCAGGTAGATCCCCCCTTTGTTTTCCCAGGTAGTCCCCCCTCTTTTCCCCGGGGTAGATCCCCCCATTTTGCCGGGTAGTCCCCCCAACATTAGCCAGGTAGTGCCCCATTGCTAGCAGGTAGTCCCCCATCGTTAGCCAGGTAGTCCCCCCATTGTTAGCCAGGTAGTGCCTCAAATTGTTCCCAGGTGACCCCCCATTGTACCCGGGTTGCCCCCATTGTAGCCAGGTAGTACCCCCTTTATCCAGGTGTGCCCCCATGTACCGGAGTGCCTCCATTGTTGCAGGTAGTGCCCCATTGTGAAAGGTAGTGCCCCCATTGACCCAGGTAGTGCCCCCATTTTACCAGGTAGTCCCCCCTCTGTTGCCAGGTATTCCCCCCTTGTAGCTGGGTGCCCCCCCATTGTAGCCAGGAGACCCCCCATGTGCCAGGGGCCCCCCATGTTACCCAGGTGTCCCCCCCTCTGTTCCAGGTATTGCCCCCATTGTAGCCAGGTAGCCCCCCCCATTGTAGCCAGACGTCCCCCCCAAAAACTAAAAAAAAAAAAATAAAAAAATCCACTTCCCACCAGGCCCCTGAGAGGGCCGCTCTGGACATTTCCTCAGCAGTGTCAAGGGGAAGTGAGTGCAGCCCCGCGTCACTTCCCCGGCCGCTGTGTGTACGGTGCACAGCACTCCGGACATACGGGGGGGAGCAAGAGGGAGGGCCCCCTTCTGCCTTCTCCCCGCTCAGGAGACTCCGGGGGGGTGAGCGGACCCTGGCCCGCTTCACCCGCCCCGGGGGAAGGACCCGGGGCGCCGGAGTAGCGCACCCGCGCTGGCGGCGGGAAAAAATGCCAATCCCACGGGAGGGCGGGGAGGGACCCCAAATAGCGGGACCCCCCCCGCCAAAAAAGGGGATTGGATGTATGATCATAACCCTAATTTCTATAGGCCACCTTAGTTAGGTAGGTATTTTCCCCCTCCCCCCTCTCCAGGTAGGTTAGGGGGCTGGAAAGTGGGGTTCTAAAATGTTTGGTGGTAAATTTTGCAGGATGAGTTGTGGCCCGGAGAAGCCCCCAGGTGGTCTGGGGAAAATGGAGAAAAAGGGAAAGGGGAAAGAGAACTACTCTGTCAGAAAAAAGGGGTCTTCTGTAAGTCCTTTATGTAAAGCATTGATTATTTGGTCCAAGTAGTAAATTATTGGGTTTACTATTGAGGGGTTTTCTTTTGTAACGTCTACGTACAGTATATTTCCGGGGAAGGTGTGATATTCGATACCTGGACTGTTATTTAGGGTATTCTGTGTCATAGAGGGGAGATTTTTGAAAAAAAACATTTTTTTCGCGCAATTCTTATTCTACCTGACTGTGAGGTGATGTAAAGGCTATGTGGACTAGTGGAAAATAAAATGACAGGAAATTTTTCCCCGTAAAAATACATGTCACAGTTCACGAAGTGGTGCAAAAAGTCCCGTGTTAACCCATCACTACTGAGCAACCATAACACAGAGGGCCCGGGCCCCGGATGTTTTAGGACCCTAGCAACGCCCCTGGTGAGCGGTATAATCAGGACTTCCACAGTCACTTAGGGTATGTTCACACGGCACGTAATTGCGCTTTAATACGCCTGAAGTACGCACCGACATTACGGTAATTCATAGCTCTCATTGAGAGCCAGCCTTAGAGAATGGGAGATGGCCATGCCTGCACAGTTCATTTCTGTGGGAGTTCCGATTATACCCGAGCACTCTTGCCCAGCTATATTCAAAACTCCTATAGAAATGAGCAGAGCAGCTGTGCAAACCGACTTGTAGCATAGTGTGGTGAGCAATGACTTGGCCCCAAAAGGGATTTCGCAAAGTGGCAAAACCCCTTTGATGCACCATGATGTGCTGTGTAATTGTCACGGTGACCCTGGGTGTAATAGGAGAGCCTCTGCAATCTATTATTACTGCAAAACAGTTTCCAAACAATTTTACCCCTTAACGATAAAATACCCCAAAAGGACTAAAAGCAAGGGTGGAGAAAAAAGTAAAAAGGTTTCAAAAATGTATTTAAAAAATTGTTATAAAGATGGATCAAAAAGTCGCAAAATGAAACTGTCACGGTCTGCGGTAGTGGATCCTCTGGACCACCGCAAGCGATGGCGTAAGCCACGCCACGGAGCAGAATCTAAGGAGGTCCCGGTTTTCACCAGAGCCCGCCACAAAGTGGGATGGACTTGCTGCGGCGGGAGTCTACCAGGCCGCTACCCCTGACGTGACTTGCTTGTGGAGGCAGCCGAGGTGTAGCGTAGTACAACATCGGAAGGCAGGCTCAAAGTCGGGAACAGGCAGAAGGTCAGGACAGGCGGCAATGGTTCGTGGTCGTGGACAGGCAGGAAGATCAGGGCAGGCGGCAAGATACGTGGTCAAGGAACGGAGGCAAACGGTACGGTACACGGCTAATCAGAACAAGGCTTCAGGAACGCTTTCTCTATAGGCAAGGCACTAAAGATCCGGCGAGGTTACTGGGAAGAGGCAGGCTTAAATAGGGGCAGCGACCGGCAATAGCCAATTTCCGGTGCACTGTCGCTTTAAATTAAACACTGGCGGCGTGCGCGCGCCCTAGGGAGCGGGACCGCGCGTGCCGAGGGACAGAAGACAGCGGAGCAGGAGTTTGGGCAGGGCTAAGTGAGATGGGCACCGGCAGGGGGACGAGCCTCGCCGCGACCCGACGTGTGGGACGCGGCGCCGCTCAGCAGCGGGGCACGGATGCGCCTGCGACCTGGGACGAGGGACGCAGGGGCATCCGTGACAGAAACCACACTTCAGTCTGAAAAAAGCGATCCCTCAATTAGGAACACAGAAGAAATAAAAAGGTATTGGTTGCAGAAAATGGTGCTATATCAACTTTATGTGGCATCATTTTTGAATTGTAAATTTTGTAGCAATTTTTCAAATTTTTATCGAGTGGTGAAAAAGAAAATTTGCAACACAGATTTTTTAGGGACCAGTCCAGCTTCCGACATAGCTGTATGTTAGGCACCACCATAAATGAGTCCATCTAAGAAACTGCTCCCCTGAAAGTATTCAAAACAGCAATAGGAATTTTATTAACCCTCCATGTGTTTCACAAGAGTTCTAGCAAAGTGGAGGTGAATTTCAAAAATACGCACTTTTTTGCAGATTTTCAATATTATCGTATACAAGAAGTTCAGCTGCCATGTCCATACGAGAAACATTAGAACAGTTTCACACAAATGTGATATAGCTTCATTTTAAGGAAAATTATTCCTGCAACAAATTGAAGTCCTATGGTTACAATTCACTGAACCTAGATCATCATAGTGGTGTCTAAGCCAATATGAGAGAAGCTAAAACCTGAATGCTTAAAGGGGTTGTGTGAGAAACCCCCAACAATAGGAACACATAATGGAGGAATACAAAAGATAGGTAGTAAGTATCTGTCCATAAACTACTTAAAGCCACTGTTATATTGCATATTATGGTCATGATGGATTTTTCTCCTCACTGGGCTAGTGGGCGGAGCTACAATTGCTAAACGCACTCTATGAAAACTACATGTTCCACAATAGCTGCTTCCTCCCAGATATTTAAATTCTGTATACTACATCCAAACCAAATGTATTATATATATTGCAATGTATATACACATGTTTATGCACTTTTATTTGAAACAGTCTCCTTTCTACACTGCAGAGCCAGCCTTCACACCACAAGTCTGTCAGGCTGACTGAGCACAGCACACATACTCGGTTGTGCCAGTCAGCCTAACCAGGAAGTAACTCTGTGCTACTGCTGTACTCTGTATTCTAGGACCGGTTTCTGCACAAGAAGGAGCCATTTTCTTCTTCTATAATGATTATCTCCTAGACAAAACAAGCAGACTTATGTAATTAACGGTATTTAGGCATTTTTTCATTATGACATGTAGTTTATGTATTTATTTTTCTTCATTTCCCGGAGAACCTCTTTAAGAAAGAGAAGCTACATTTCATCCTGAACGCAGAAGTCTTTAGAGATGTGGTGGGATCCTTTTAATTTCATACCATTGGAACCTCGTGTAACGAGATTTTGCGCCTGGACCAAAACATATGGCGAGCGCCAACCGTTGATATCGGGTGTGGTTCCTCAAGGGCCACCGCAGGCACAGATGGCAGATGCAGGCGGTGGGTAGCCGAAGTGCAGTGGTGGGTACTGGAAGGCTGAATAAACGGATGCTGCAGTATAAAATAAGACGAGTCCCAGATAGGTGCAGAATATATTTAGCAGCAGGTACACGCGGCAGAGTACAGTCAGGATAACAAGCAGTGGGAAGGACAAATAACAGAGACAGCAGCAGTAACAGCAGCTAAGGGTCACGCTGCTAGTGCAGAAGACAATAAACGGAACTGAGAGACTCCGACGACAGGGAGGAAGTTCGTTATATAGCCAGAGGTCAGAGCGTCACTTAGCAGGAACAGGAACACTGTGTCACACAATAATGCTGTGCAGTGACGGAGCGCGTAGCCCCTAGAGGCGAGCAGGTGTGCGCACAGGAGCCAAGGAGCTGGAGGAAGCAGAGATGGTGGGCTCCAGCAGTGGACGGAGCCAAGGAAGGTGGTGCAGAGAACAGGGACACCAAGGGATGTCGCAGCAGCGGCGGGACCATGAGAGACACGGGCACGCCGACGGTCTGTGGCGTGAACCGATGACAGTAACCCCCCCCCCTTAAGCCCTCTCACTCCGGGCTAGCGGGTGACCCAAAAAAACAGCTTGGGGTAACCACCTTCCTCCTCGGTATCAGGAGCCGTCTTCAGAGGAGGTTGTCTCAGCGATCTCCCGATGGTAACTTCTTGGACCTGAGGAGAAGAAGCAGAATAGTAGGCAGGGGAGTGGGGTGAGGTGGAGTCAGAAGGTGTCCTTTGCAGACCACGAGCGCTCTTCCTGCACACAATGGTTCTTCCATTGGTCACAAAGCAGCTAACATACGGGCAGAGGAATCGGGGGGGCAGGGCTGTCCAGATGGGCGGGCTTGAGACAGCCTAGAGTGGCATGCTTGCCCCAGATTGGACAACTTGCTCCGTCTTCCCAATCAGGGTATGGGATGTGAGCTGGAACCACGGGAGCCCCGAGCAGGACTGGAGCAGACGAACTAGGCAGCACGTAAAGGACAGATTTTCCTGGTGGGAACTGCCACACACTTCAGGAACACAGGCCTGGGTACGGGAACTTGACTGCTACTTCAGATCTCCCGTCTGATGGGTAGAGAACGTAGGGCTTCTCTAGACGGAGACAGGCAGGCAGAACTTCTCCAGCAAGAGGACGGGTGGATAAAGTTCTCAGAGGAGCCGGATTCCAGCAGGCAGGAACTTCATAGGCGGCACCAGATTGATAAACGTAGAGTTGACTGGAGTGGTCAGACGAGGTACTCCAAAGGCATCTTGATTCAGGTACACTTCACCCACAAACACCATGGCACTTGGGTTTCCGGGGCAGCAGCTGGGCGGACTGGGGCAAGTTCTTGGAGGTAATGACGGGTACCCACCGCAGTACAGGACACAGGTTTAAAGCTGCGTCGCACGGGCGCGTCTTGTGGTGAGATGAGTACGGTTAACCTCCATAGGCTCATTCTTGGAAAAACGCAGTGTCAGGCGAGGTGGATCACGTGTTTCAGGTACAAGACGAGGCGGAAGCTTGCGAGGACGAGAGGACACAGGCTCGTTGGCGCGAAGCTCTAAGCTCCCTCTCGCAAAGATCGGATGTCGATCCGGGTAGCTAAAGTCGATGAGGTCGTCCAGGGTGGTAGGTAGATACGACAGCCTTACTCGTCCTGATGCGTCCATCGAGACCTCCCCAGTAGGCCAGCAACAAAGGGCCTAGTTGTTCCAGGCAAGCTCAGAGGCCAGGGTAAGGAATGGGCTATGGCATACTGGCCCACGGTGGAGTCGCCTTGACGGTAGCGTGAGCAGAGACGATGCAAGCAGAGGTGTTGCGCCCAGGTACACTCGAAGACCCATTTCTGAAAGCACTCAGGAACTCCCTGGGAGCAGGTCCCTGTCAGCGGATCTCCTTTATACCAAAAGAGGTGCGTGCCCGCAGGCAAGGCTTCACCTGACAGCAGGCTAATGATGAAAAGAGACCTTGGCACGGTCAGGAATGTGAACTGATAAGCCAGGACATGCACCCCCCAAATGGATGGTGCACTGGTTGAGGAAGCCGCGGTACACGTATGAAGGGTCTCAGTAATAAAAAACGGGGGGGGCAGGCAGAGGGACAAGTGCAGGCTAGGGACTGGACATGGCAGCAGGAGGAGGAGCCACATGCAGCGTGGTGGAGCAGTGTAGATGCCAGTGCACAGACACATGATCTTCGTCCAAAAGGGTGGTGATGGTCTCGCAGCTTACGGCCAACAATTGCTCCAGGTGGACGACCATGTCGGTTTCACCCTCCAAGCTTACCAGGTCTAGGCAGGGTCACTTCCGGCGGGATCCATATTGACTGGTCAGTTCCGTACTGGAACGGATTGCGCTGACAAAATATGCCGAAGCGACAAACCGTTGATATCCGGGTGTGGATACTAGGGCCACGTAGTGCACTGATGGCCAGATGGCAGGCGCTGGGTAAGCCGAAGTGCAGGGCAGGGTACTGGAGGATCGATAAAACGGTGCTGCAGATAACATAAGACAGAGTACCAGATAGGTGCCAGGAATATATTTAGCAGCAGGTACAGACGTGCAGATGTACAGCAGGGATAACAAGCAGAAGGACAAATAATTGGACAGCAGCAGCTACAGAAGCTAAGGGGTGCACGCGTCTAGAGCAGAAGACAACAACGAACTGACCACGAAGACAGGGAGGAAGTTGTTATTATAGACAGAGGTCAGAGGTCACTTAGCAGGAACAGGAAACCTGTGTCAATAAATGCGGTGCAGTGAAGCATTGCGAGTGCCCTAGAGGGAGCAGGTGTGGCACGGACGCAAGGAGCTGGAGGAAAGCAGAGATGGTGAGGCTCCAGCAGTGGAAGGAGCCAAGGACAGAGTGCGATCCAAGAGTACCAGGGACACAAAGGGATGTCGCACGCAGCGGCCGGGGACATGAGAGACACGGCACGCAGTGGTCAGTGGCGTGACCGTAGACACTGTGAATGATTTTTTTTGGGAGGCACAATGGACTGCAACAGAGAAAAAAATGACTCTTCAAGAAGATAATGGGACAAAGCAAACCTATTATGCCAACTGGAACTATAACAAAACACCTCCAATACAAATAGCCTAGATTACCCATCTCCAGTTTGTATTCACCTAAAAGGGAAAAAAATTCCCATAGTTCGTGTATTCCGACTGAGGTTTTCTCCAGCAGTTACAGCTTGTAATAATTAGAATATTGGAAACAATACCTGTACCATTGGGACCCAGTCAAACTTATTATTTAGCCCTTAGGAATGTTCACCACGGCTTAAATGGGCGTTTTCGGTCCGTAATACGGCGAAGTGCGCAAATTAGGGCCGAAAAATCGGCCCATTCATTCGGTTATCCACGCGCTCTCATAGAGAACTATGGTTTTGGTCTCTCTCCCCGCACGGTGAATCCGCGGGCGGGTGAGAGATAATTGACATTTGAATTACTAGCAGGGTTTACGCGGCCGCTGGCAATTTCAAGTCAAGGGCCGCGCATTGCCGGCCCCCGCTTTACTCCACGCTGTAGCCCCGCCCACGTCAACACTGCGTAACTGCGGGGCGTAATTACGTCCCGCAATTACGCCGTGTGAACATAGCCCTAGTGTTCACAAGCATATTTTAGTCTTTAACCCCTTAACGCACAGGCCTATTTTTTTTTCATGTTTGTTTTTCCCGCCTCTGCTTCCTAGAGCCATAACTGTTTTATTTTCCCACCTACGTAGACATATGAAGCATTGTTAAGTTTGCGGAGACCAAGATGTACTTTCTAATACTATCATTCACCGTAGCATAGAATATACTTGGAAACCGTAAAAAAAGTTTAAGTGGGGCAAAATGTGAAAAAAAATTTACTTGCACCATGTTTGCAGTTGCAGTTGAGTCTTCTGTAAAAATTATGTGTTATCTGTATTCTACAGGTTGATACGAATCTGCCAATACCAAACATGTAGGGTATTTGTTATGTTTTGGTATCATAAAAAAAATTCCAAACATTTCCTACTTTTGAAATTTGTGCTGTGGCGCCATTTCCTGCAACCAATAACTTTTTTGTACTAACACCTACGGGCTTGAGTGAGGGGATGAAGTGTACTTTTTATTGCTACCAATTTGGAACACATGAGACTTTTTTCATTCAATTTATTCCAATTTTTATGGAACGTGAAATGATCAAAAAAAAAATTTGGTGTTTGGAATTTTTTTTCTTCTACGGTATTCAGTGATAAATTATGTTATAGTTTAATAGATTGGACTTTTTCAGAAGCGGTGATTCCAAATATGTGTAACTTTCTTATTTTATTTTTTTTGTTTATAAAATGGCAAAAGGGGGGTGATTTGAACTTTTAATTTTTTTAATTTTTTTACATTTTAAAACTTTTTTTTATGTTAACTTTGAGTCCCTATAGGGTGCTTCACCACTAAGGGGTGCACTGATTTTTACAGCCTAATGCATTGTAATACAAAGCATACCTGCCTCCCCTGCCCCAAATCTACTGCTCCCCCGCAGAAACCTACAACACCTTAACCTTCGCACTCTCTCTGACTCTTTTGCTCCTCTCTCTACCATCTTCTCATTTGCTTACCCAGACGCAGCCACCACTTTCTACAACACAATCACCTCCACTCTTGACACGGCCGCCCTTCTTACACTCAACAAAACCCACAAAATCAACAGACAACTATGGCCGCACAGACTCCATCCAAACAGCTGAGGCGAACTTCCAGAGCTTGCAAACGCCGCTGAAAGAAAACCCGTGCTCCACCGATGACTTCACCTTATACAACAATCTCTGCCCACACATTTAATCTGCAACTCGCCTCAAACTAAACACGGATTACTTCGCACCACTCTCATATCCTCCCTGTTCACAACCCAGACAACTATCAAAACTTTCAACGCTCTACTCCGTCACACCAGCACCACCTCCCCCATTCCTACTTCTCTCTCAGCAGATGACTCGCCACTCACTTACCTAATTAAGATCAACTCTCATCATGACAAAGCTTCAAACCCGCAGTCCTCCTCCACCAACCTCTACTCCTGCCGTGTTCCCACAGTCCACCTCTCACACATGCTAATTTCTATTCCCCCCTAACTTTTTCTTATTGTCAATCAGGATACAAGCTCTTCCGTCTTACTGTCCAAATCAACCTCACACTACTACCTAATCTTGACCACACTCACCCCCCCTCCCCCCCCCCCCCCCTCCCCCCCCCCCCCCCCCCACTACCCAACCCACCCCACGCACTGCATTTAAACCTCAGTCACTGACCTTAGCGCTGTTAGCATCACAGCTCTTGCCCATCTCTTCAACCTACGCATTAACCTCTGGAACATGTGTCCTTCCTCCTTTAAACATGAGGCCATAACAACCATCCTGAAGAATCCATCTCTTGACCCCTTTTGTCTATACAAACTGTTCGCCCCTATCTCACCTTTACTTCATCGACTCTAACTCCTTGAAACTGCATGTCGATCTTCTACTTTCCTCTCATCTACTCAATAACTATCTCTCTTGACCCACTGCAATCAGGCTTCCGCCCCACAGAAACTGCTCTAACAAAAGTCACTAACCAAAGCCTCATGCCACTACTCTGTGACTTCTCTCCTGCCTGTCCTCTGCCTTGGAAACTGTCAACCACTCACTACTCCTAACATCTCTCGCCCCCCTCGGCATCTGGAATTGGCCCTCTTTCATGGATCTCCACAGCTGCTCACTCATCGGACATCAGCGTCTATCACTCTCGCACTACTTCTACTATCATTCGCTCTATGTTGTGTGTCCCCAGGAGTCTGTCCTGGCGCCCACTACTCTTTTCTATATACACTCTTGGTCTGGGTCAACTATAGATCGCATGGATTCTAATACCACTATGTGTGCTAATGATACCCCAAATCTTCTACATCTCTGTCACTATATTGAACCTCTCTTCTCTCTCCGGATTCCTGACAAGTCTTTCGTCCATAATCCTCCTCTCCTCACTGCCCTCCTGAAGCTCTATCGTGGAGAAAAACTGAATTCCCTATCTTCCCAAACTTCCCAGGATCTTTCCTCCACCTGATCTCTCTACCACTATTAATGGTTTCACTCTCTGATCGGCTCCACAAGTCTGCTGCCTTACGATAACTTCTGATTTTCCAATCTGTCCTTCAAACCACCACATTCATAACCCTCACCCTCTGCTGCCGCCTCACTGGAAAAAAAACATGTCTCCCGAATCTTCAGCTCATTCCGTAACTTCGAAAGCATAAAAAATGCTGGTCCATGCCCTCGTCATCTCACGGACTAGACTATAGCAACATACTTCTATGTGGCCTCCCACCTCACTCCCCTTTCCAATCCATCCGTTAAATCTGCCGCCCGTCTGATTCACGTCTCTCTCCTCGATATCCTCTGCTCTCTCCCTACTGCCAATCCACTTCACTGGCTTCCACATTGCCAGCGAATCCAGTTCAAGTTAGTATCCTTGACTACAAGGCTTACCATAACTTTCTCTCCTCCATACATACTCTGCTCTAGCTACCTGATACTCACCTCTCGACAATTCTCAGTCCTCACTGGGTACCTTCTATTGTTCTACCCGTGTCTATCCTCACAATAACCGTCTCCATGACTTATCTTGTGCTTCCCCCTGAAATCTGGAACTTCACTGCCCCAATATCCTCAGATTCTCCTCACTCTCACTTGCTTCAAAAGCAATCCTGACATAACCCTCTCTTCAGGATTGCCTATTAACAACAATTTAACTTGCTGTTGACTAGACACGTGCCACAAACTCATGTATGCCCTTACCTTCTGTCTCTTCCCACCTTCCTTGTAGATTGTAATGCCCTCATAGGCTGGACCTCTCTCATTATGTACTGTTGTTAGTTTATTAATTTCGTCACCTTTGTGTACTTGGTTGGTCACTACTATTTGTATGAAACCCGAATGTACAGCACCCTGGAACCAAGGGCGCTCTAACATAAAGAATAATAATAGGGTGTACCAATATGGGGGTTTTACTACTTCCTGTCTGGAGCAGGTAATAGTGAAACAAAAAGCATGGGAGTGATGGAAGCCTTCACAGGCTACCAGCTGCCATGTTAACTGATCAGGAGCCCGCGATTTCGCTGCTGATGTCCCAATCGAATTGAGGAACAGTGCGCAGCAGCATTTCTCATTGATGTTAGGTGTTAGCTGCAATTGTGTGAAACGACCCAAAGGAGTAAAAATGTGTCCTTATCTTAAACAAACAAAGCTCCATTGCTAGAGATTATACACGGCAGGGAGTGACTCACAGGATGGGGGGTGGGGGGGGGGGGGGGGGTGGGGGTGGGGGGGTGTGGGGGGGGGGGGGGGGGGGGGTGGGGGGGGGGGGGGGGGGCGGGGGGGGGGGGGGGGGGCGGGGGGGGGGGGGGGGAGGGGGGGGGGGGGGGGGGGGTGGGGGGTGGGGGGGGGGGGGGGGGGGGTGGGTGGGGGGTTGGGGGGGGGGGGGTGGGGGGGGGGTGGGGGGGGGGGGGGGGGGGGGGGGGGGGGGGGGGGGGGGGGGGGGGGGGGGGGGGGGGTGGGGGGGGGGGGGGGGGGGGGGGAGGGGGAGGGGGGGGGGGGAGAGAGGTGGGTCAGGGGGGGGGGGGGGGGGGGGGGGGGGGGGGGGGGGGGGGGGGGGGTGGGGGGGGCGGGGGCCGGGGGGGGGGGGAGAGGTGGGGGGGTGGGGGGAGGTGGGGGGGGAGGGGGGGCGGGGGGGGGGCGGGTGGGGGGGGGGGGGGGGGGGGTGGGGGGGGGGGGGTGGGGGGAGGGGGGGGGGGCGGTGGGTGGGGGCGGGGGGTGGCGGGGGGGGGGGGGGGGGGGGGGTGGGGGGGGCCGGGCGGGGTGGCGGGGGGGAGGGTGGGGGGGGGGGGGGGGGGGGGGGGTGGGGGGGTGGGGGCGGGGGGGGGTGGGGGGGGGGGGGGTCGGGGGGGGGGGGGGGGGGGGGGGGGGGGGTGGGTGGGGGGGAGGGGGGTGGGCGGGGGGGGCGGGGCGGGGGGGGGGGGGGTGGGTGCGGGGGGGGGGGGCGGAGGGTGAGGGGGGGGGGGAGGTGGGGGTGGGGGGGGAGGGGGGGGGGGGGGGGGGGGGGGGGGGGGGGCTGGGGTGGGGTGGGGCGGGGGGGGGGGGGGTGGGGGGGGGGGGGGGTGGGGGTGTGGGGGGGGGGGGGGGGGGGGGGGGGGTGGGGGGGGGGGGGGGGGGGGGGGGGGGGGGGGGGGGCTGTGGGGGTGGGGGGGGCGGAGAGGGGGGTGGGGGGTCGGACGGGGGTGGGGGGGGGGGTGGGGGGGGGGGTGGGGGCGGGGGGGGGGGGGGGGTGGGGGGAGTGGGCGGGGGGGAGGGGGGGGGGGGGTGGGGGGGGGGGGGGGGTTGGGGGGGGGGGGGTGGGGGGGGGGCGGTGGGATGGGGGGTGGGGGCAGGGGGTGGGGGGGGGGGGGGGGGGGGGGGGGGGGGGGGGGGGTGGGCCGGGGGGGGGGCGGGCGGGGGGGTGGGGGGGGGGGGGCGGGGGGTGGGGGGTGGGTGGTGGGGGGGGGTGGGGGGGGTGGGGGTGGGGTGGGGGGTGGGGGGCGGGGGGGGGGGGGTGGGGGGGGGGGGTGGGGGGGGGGGGGGGGGGGGGGGGGGGGGGGGGGGGGGGGGGGGGGGTGGGGGGGGGGGGGGGGGGTGGTGGGGGGGGGGGGGGGGGGGGGGGGGGGGGGGGGGGGTGGGGGCGGGGGGGGGGGGGGGTGGGGGGGGGGGGGAGGAGGGGTGGGGGGGGGGGGGGGGGGGGGGGGGGTGGGGGGGGGGGGGGGGGGGGGGGTGGGGGGGGGGGGTGGGGGGGGGAGGGGGGGGGGGGGGTGGTGGGTGGGGGGAGGGGGGTGGGGGAGGGGGGGGGGGGGGGTGTGGGGGGGGGGTGAGGGGGGGCGGGGGGGGCTGGGGGGCGGGGGGGGGGGGGGGCGGGGAGTTGTTAGGGGGGTGGGGGGTGGGGGGGGGGGGGGCGGGGAGGGGGGGGGGGGGGGGGGGGGGGGGGGGGGGGGACGGGGTGGGGGGGGGGGGGGGGGGGAGGGGGGGGGGGGGGGGGGGGTGGGGGGGGGGGGGGGGGGGGGGGGGAGCGGGGGGGGGGGGGGGGGGGGGTGGGGGTGTTTGGGGGGGGCGGGGGGGGGGGGTGGGGGGGGGGGGGTGGAGGTGGTGGGGGGGGTGGGGGGGGGGGGGGGGGTGGGGGGGGTGGGGGGGAGGGGGGGAGGGGGGGGGGTGGGGGGTGGGGGGGGGGGGGGGGGGTGGGGGGGGGGGGGGGGGGGGCGGGGGTGGGGGGAGGGGGGGGGGGGGGTGGGGGGGTGGGGGGGGGGGGGGGGGGGGTGGGGGGGGGGGGGGGGGGGGGGGGGGGAGGGGGGGGGGGGGGGGGGGGGGGGGGGGGGGGGGGGGGGGGGGGGGAGGGGGGGTTGGGGGGGGGGGGGTGGGGAGGGGGTGGGTGGGGGGGGGGTCTGGAGGGGGGGGGGGGGGGGCGGGGGTGTTGTGTGTGGGGGCGGCGGGGGTGGGTGGGGGGGGGGGGTGAGGGGGGGTGGGGGGGGGGGGGTGGGGGGGGGGGTGGGGGGGGGGGGGGGGCGGGGGGGGTTGGGTGGGGCGGGGGGGGGGGGGGGGGGGGGGGGGGGGGGGGGGGGGTGGGGGTGGGTGGGGGGGGGGCGGGGGTTGGGGGGGGGGGGGGGGGGGGGGGGGCGGGGGGGGGGTGTGGGGGGGCGTGGGGGGGGGGGAGTGGGGGGGGGGGGTGGGGGGTGGGGGGGGGGGGAGGGGGGGGGGGGGGGGAGGGGGGGGGGGGAGGGGGGCGGGGGGGTGGGGGGGGGGGGGGGGGGGGGGGGGGGGGGGGTGGGGGGGGGGGGTGTGGGGTGGGGGGGGGGGGGGGGGGGGGGGGGTGGGGGGGGGGGGTTGGGGGGGAGGGTGGGGGAGGGGGGGGGGGGGGGGGGGGGTGACGGGTGGGGGGGGGGGGGGGGGGGGGGGGGGTGGGGGGGGGGGGGGGCGGGGGGGGGGGGGGGGGGTGGGGGGTGTGTGAGGCAGCAGCTTCCAGCAATCAGGTAAGAGAGAGGAGAGAGAGATGGTCGGTAACCAAGAGAAACTTGTGTGCACTGAGAAGAGATGACGGCTTTCTTATCTCTTCAACAAAGCAAGAATAAAAAGCAATATATTTGATAATAGTCTTCATTTACCTGTCCCTTCATGTTGAAAACCAAACACTGTAGTGAGAAAACCCCTTATACAGAGCTATATCATGGGGGAGTTTGGGTTTTTGAGGTTTTTTTGCAAAAAGCCTTGTGCATTTCATTGGCACCGTTTTGGGGTAACTTTGTGATCACTTTCTGTTTAATTGTTTGGAAAGCAGATGACCAAAAATCAGTAACTTTTTTTTTTTACTGTCACCACTAGGGATAAATAATTGAATTATTTTATAGTTCAAGGCATAAAACATTTAGAGATACATACATGTATAGGTTTTTAAAAACATTTTTACATAAATAGAAAAAAAGAGGGATTTTTTTTTTTTTACTCTGGATTACTTTTTTATTTATACCTTTGTTGAGCTTTCTTTAACTATTTTTTAGCCCCATTGAGGGTCCCACATGTGATTGTTTGTTCGCTCCTATAATACCCTTTGCTATTATGGAGTTCAGAGTATTTTGCCTGCCTGACAGGCATCCTACTCATGGGCACACAGTGAAGGCAGAACTGGAGGCCTTCATTAGGTCCCTGGGTGCCATAAAAAACCATCAGTACCCGACAAGCTTGTTATTAGGGGAGGGTAGGGTGATGGACTGACAGTGGGAGTCCTATCCCTTTAGAAACCACCTAGATGCTGCGGTTACTAATGACCATGGTACCTAAGAGGTTAAACAGCCAGGATCGGAGGTTTCTCCATTCCTGGCCATTAGAGCAGGAGCCTGGCTGTCATTAGGTAGATGAGCCTGGGCATCATCAGACACTGGATCTCCATGCCACCTTCTTTCAATAAGGTGTAATGATCAGAATAAGTGCCTTTAGTGGGCGCCATAAAAAAGGCATATGGAAAGTCACTAAGGGGTTAAATTCCAATATGACCTATTTGGCATAAGAAGCATTCTACTAGAAACAGTAAAGGTGATTGAAAACTGGAAAGATACAATTAACTCAAGCTGACCATGGGTCATACTGCAGATATTTATACCTATTCTGGCTCCCCAAAAAGGTTATGAACCCCTGCAATAGGTTAATGAGTGCCAGTATGATGGCTGACAGGTAAACAGGAGATCAGAGCGCGATATCACAGCTGTCTGTCTCTGCAGCCAGAGGGTCTGCAGCTAAAAATAGGACATCTTAGAGGTGGAGGAGCATTCGACTCTGACTATGAATAAACAATGTTCACCACGGGGGAATTTCAATGACTTCTGACGAGAAACTTCTACACTTCACTGTGAATTAGGTATACCTATAAACCTATAAAGTTTATATGGATTTGACTGAAGCTAAAATAGATTGCGGATAAAGAAAAAATATGTTTTATACAAGATAATCATGTAAGAAAACAAAGTCAGTCAAATTTCAATTCTTTAATTTTAAACTATGGGTTATGATTTACTAGGTCTTAATGTGGGGCACAGCATTTAGTCTCCTATCCGAGCCCCTCATCAATCATCAGATCGAGAATGGCTGCACCGTGTTTATCCAGTTTTAGTGCCTTCTTCATACCACAGCCTGTCTATTCTCCTCTATCCTGCTAGTCAAGAGATCTAGGGGTCATATACTCAACACTATTAGGCTATCCTGTAGGATCTCTTTAATCAACAGGGATGGTACTGACCCTTTCAATTATACTGTGTCTGCTCACTTTTTGTCTGTGTTTGTTCCACCCTTGTGTGTTTCCCTCATGTATCTGTGATCCTGTGCTGTCCCAAGGGCCGGGACAATGGGTAGACAGAGCTAGGCAGCTACAGGAGATGCAGAGGTAGCAGAGACTACCGGGCCTAACAGCCTGAAGAGGTCCAAAAGCCCTTCTGCGACATAAAATGACCCAAGTACTATAAATGGTATTCGGGGAGCCTCTATTTCACTTTTTGCACCACTTGGGCCACCAGTGTCCAGGAGCTTTAAGTTACGCCTCTGGTGCCAACCTCTTTCTGTCATTAGGGTGGCCCAAGTATGGAAGGGGCTCAGGAGCTGCGCCCACTCCTCCATACATGGCAGGTGCCGGCTGTCAGTTGCAGTCAGCACCTTTCTTCAACAACAGAAGCCACAGACAAACATGGTCTCGGATATTTGCTTGTCATTCCTCATCCTCTCTGGACCCGACACCCACCGGTGCTGCACCTGTCTCAGGGTGATATGTTTGACGGCACCAGGTGGGGTTGCATATGTATTATTGGGGGCTTCAGAGTTTTGTAGCAGCGAACGTAGTGGTGTTTGGAAAGGTTAGATTGCAGCCTGTATAGGATGCTGTCAGAATGACAGCACCCCAGTGCACTACTGGGAAGAGAGGACAGAACCACAAAGCTCCAACCCCTCACCTCAGCAGAGCACTGAGTGTTCTGAAGACGTCAGGCAGCCAGACTGATTAGTGTATTTCCGGAAGGAGTAATAAGAGCGGGAGTGGGGGGTTAATCTGAGAGGTGGAGGGGAGGGGGGTTTATAGTGGGGATAGGAGAATGAAGTTGAGAAGGGAAGGGGGGTTAAAGTAGGGGTGGTAGGGTTAAGTTGAGACTTGAAGAGAAAGGGGGTTTAGAGTAGGGATGGGAGGGTTGAGTGGTGAAGGGGAAGAGAGTTTAGAATGGGGGTGGGAGGAGTGGAGGGCTTGGAGTGGGAGAGTTAAGTTGAGAGAGTGGGTAGGGAAATGGAGACGTGCAAGGAAGGGGATTTAGAGTGGGGTTGGAAAAGTGGAGTACATCACTGGGTGCAGGGGGCCTGGATGCTTCTGAAGCTGGACTATATAGTCTCGCTAAGGGGGATTCTTGGCCTTTCCTGCACTGAGGGATGTAAGCGATTCTCCCTTCCTCCCCCCTCATGGCATACCCAGCTTTTTTGGATACAGAATATTCTATACAGCATTTAGGAAAGCTGGGTGATGTCCCATTCCTAGGGTTTCTATAGGATTTGTTTTTTACAGGTTTCGTTTTGGACTACCACAGATTCAGTGCACCGCATAAAATGGTTAATGAGGGCTTGTATCACAGAGTGTTTATTTAAATGAAGTGTTTTTTCTGTTATTTAAATTTTTTTTTTTTTTAGTGTTGGTAATGGAGGTGTCTGACAGACACCTCTCTATTACTATCACTGGTGCTTGGTGTCAGCCAGCAGTGTCTTTGTCACCACAAGGCTGACACTAACCCCCTCTACCTATTACCCCAGTACCCAATGCACCAGGGGTACTGGGAAGAGTCGGGTTACTCTCTTAATGATTCTTGTTGTAAAGAAGAATTCTTGCTAGTTCCACTTGCCAGCAGTGGTCTGGGACGGCAGGACATATCATTAGCCCGTATCTAAATCCACAAACTCCCTGAAAATCCAACCAAGAAATCATACCGTGTGGACGGGCCCTGAGGCTCAGGAGCACCATTATCAGTGCAGAATGAGTGGATCACCAATGTAACCATGTTAAACCAGTCTGTGTGATAAAAGAGCAGAGAGCTCACAGTGTGTGAAGATGCTGCATCAGTATTGGCAGCAATAGGTGTCCTGGTGGAGAGTTGGTGTCATTATCTGCCTGGCCTCACCAGTGCTGACAATGACCCTGAGCCTATCATGAAAATATGGTATGCCATCAATATTTTATTACAAATGTTGCTTGTGGCGCCAGATACATGTACGTCTGTGTAACAGTTTTGTCTATTTGGCAAATTTCAAATGCACATTGCACCATACTTAAGATGTATCCACAGCACACCGCATATTATATGTAAAATAGTAGATTTATTTTTAGATAGACAGGACTACAATATTAGTAGATGCATATATGAGGATAATGAAGCAAAGCCAGTCCAATTTTGAATGTTTTCGGAAAGTTGGCCTTCATCAGAAACGTCTGGTAGAGGCAAAGAATGGAGGATCTGGAGATGTCTGTCCTGTTGTGGGCAAGAGATGAATGTCCAGGAGCTGCACCATTCCTGATAGACAGAAAACAGCATTTTTATTTCTGTGCACCGCCTTTGCTTAGTTTGGTCGGTATTTTTCATCAGAATTTGTACGCCGAAACCTGGAGTGGTAAAAAGAGAAAACAATGACGGAAACATTTAGGGTGAAATGTGTGAACAGGGTTGTGCCTGTTTTCTGGCATATTTTGAGCCAAAAACCTGTCGTAGCCCTGTTCTGTAGATGTATGAACAGTCATACGCCAAAACTTGGCGCATACTGCACCAGACACATCACTTTTGAATGCGCAAAAAATATGCTATGCAAGGCATAACAAATGTCAGATTTATGAACCCACATATGAAACTTTCATACATTCGGGCACCTTCTAATCTAAGAAAAAGCCAGTTAGAACTGGCGATCCGACAGCAAGTTCATACATGTCGCCCTTTCACTTTTAGGCCTTCAAATCCGCATTTCTGTTTTTCTTTCATCATAGAAACAGAAAGTGGCAATAACAGTGGTGCCAGATCTTTTTTATAAAGGACTCTAATAGAGCATGACAGATCTCATTAGCTGTAAAGGGGTCCATAGGGTTTCCATCATAGTATCCCTCATTCAAATGGAAAAAAATAGCCTTGTATGGTGCGTTATTTTCTCCATTCCGAGTCACTATTGGTTTTGGCTTGAGAATGTCAATGCGCAACAGTGACCAACATTATGTAAATGTTAAATGTGGTTTTAGTGTCGCACTGGCCCACTGGAGGACCCTCTGGTGGGCCCCGAGTTCGACAAGTACCCACAGACAGCATGATCGGTACATCACTCCGCCTGTGCTGCTTACTACCGTTCGGCGTAGGCCTCAGCGCCCACTGCCGTGGAGTTCAGGGCCCACTGAAAAGCCATCTCCTGTTGGGCCCTGAGATCTGCGGCAGTAGGCTCCGAGGCATACGGTGGGCCCTAGAAATCCCACTTCGATACTGGTCTTACTTATCTTGTTACTAAACCAAATCGTGGGAAAGTGGAGTGTTCTAGGTAAAACATGGCGTCTACTTCACTGCTTTGGGTGACTCAGAATGAGGTCCATTACAGATTCTTCTTTTCTGCTATACTTCAGTATGAAGAAATAATGCTCCCACTAAAACATAACGTTTAATGGTCAACTGAAATAATTATCTATAGTAACTATATCCAAAATCCACAAGCCATAAAAGAGTCACAATTTTTAAGACTCAATCAAAAACTGTATCAAAGAATTTCCCAAGAGTTCCAGATTGTAGTGAAGGTTTTCTGGTAGAAGGATTATCTAGGGTGATATATATATATTGCAGTTTCCTGGTCTCACCCTATTGTTCAATCTACACTTCTAACCCTTGACAGAGCACTTACCCTGAGAAGGGCGACCCTGCAGTACTCACTCCTGAGAAGGGGGACCCTGCAGCACTCACCATGAGAAGGTCCAACCTGCAGCAACTCACCCTGGGAAAATACCCTGCAGAATAAATAAGAATAAATCAAAAATTGTATCAAAGAACTTCCCAAGAATCTCAGATTGTAATGAAGGTTTTGTGGCAGAAAGATTATCTTGGATGAAAAAAATATATATTGCAGTTTCCTGGACTCGCCCTATTGTGTAACCTACACTTCTAACCCTTGGCAGAGCACTTACCCTGAGAAGAGCGACCCTACAGCACTCACCCCGAGAAGGCAGACCCTGCAGCACTCACCCCGAGAAGGCAGACCCTGCAGCACTCACCCCGAGAAGGGCGACCCTGCAGCACTCACCCCGAGAAGGGCGACCCTGCAGCACTCACCCGAGAAGGGCGACCCTGCAGCACTCACCCCGAGAAGGGCGACCCTGCAGCACTCACCATGAAGGCGACCGCGATCACCCGAGAAGGGCGACCCTGCAGCACTCACCCGAGAAGGGCGACCCTGCAGCACTCACCCCGAGAAGGGCGACCCTGCAGCACTCACCCCGAGAAGGGCGACCCTGCAGCACTCACCCCGAGAAGGGCGACCCGGCAGCACCCACGCCGAGAAGGGCGACCCTGCAGCACTCCCCGAAAACC